>JABXJD010000061.1:2287500-2312500 GCA_013375575.1 Percina caprodes | reverse complement strand
GGCCTCCACCTGCAGGCTGTCAGCTATGTGTCTGCTTGGTATACTTTCTAACGGGCGATTTAACTCGCCGGTCCTCAATAGAGTTTGAAGTGTCACGTAGCTCTCCAAAAGCAGGAAAAAGAGGCGCTTAAAACGCAACTTCCGATGTGATCTTGTGTTCTGGACGGGAATGATAACACTGGAGGTTAGAATGGGTGTGTCACAGTTCTGCCTTCTCACAGCACAACACAGGTTTGTGGATCTGAGTGTCGCCCTTTCGGTTTTGATATTGCATATCGTTACAGCCCTACTATGACGGTATAAACGAAACATAAGCACTGAACTGCCAGGAGTTTGCGGAACAAAAAAACTAACAACAAAGTACAGCCCCTCCGTCTCTTTTCTTTCATTCTCTCTTACTCTGTGAAAAGAAGCTGCCTTTACGGTCAGAAATGTCAATTGTTAAATATAAAGTCTAGTGCTATGTTGGGTGCTTAAAGCACTTGTGGAATACCTGCAGAACAGGGACATGGAAGTAGTTCTTTTGGAGATTTTGTGTTTATTATGTAATGGTTTCAGCAGAGCAGTGCTTTTAATGTATTCTGCAACTTTTTTCTTCTCCCTGCGAGCCGCCGGATCAGCAGCCTCTCTGTGATCCCGTTAGAGGGTGATTGTTTTTTGGGACTCCCGCGGGTCACGGTATTCCTGCAGTACGGGAGTCAATTTCACTGTTGGTAATGTGATAGGGACAGAATATAGCATATAAAATCAGCGGAAGCGGTACAGAGAAATGTGAATTTGAGAATATCTCTGTTAGGAATTACGTCGTGAAATCGCCTAGGCCTGCAGGTAATGCATGTATAATGTAGCCTAAATTTCCGAGGCAACCTCCATGATTTGACCGCAATTAACCAAACGCACACATGCAATATCAACTGGCTCCAGACAGCAGTGAACGTCTGATAATTTTAGACAACATAGGGAAGGGAAAGGGACAGGATTTGGGAGTCTTTCTCTTGGGATTTTGCAGGACAGAATTTTTTGGGGGGTGGCAGTCACATGATAGGGATATGACTGGAGTATTTTTGTGGGCTCGGGATGGGATGGGAGCACCTCCTGCTTTACAGGGGGGCAGTGCTGGGAGAAGGTACATGCTACCAGATACTATGGGCATAGAATCACAATATTTGTCTATTACAGTACTGTATCTGTACACGGGCGCCATGTATCAATCTTTTATAACAAATTGCACATGAGAATTTAACGTTTTGGTACTAGATAATAAAATCAATTGTTTTTTCAATCCACTAGATGCTGCAGTTGAGTTTTTTTGTCAAACGTTGATGTTTATCTTTTTAGACAAAATAAATGTTTACAAATTTCTTTTGGGGACATAATTTGAACTTGAAAAAAAAAAATGCAATATGTTGCAGAATTTTGCAATAAATTATAAAATAGCAATAATATTGTATTGTGAAATAAGTATTGTGATAGTATCGTATTGTGGGTACTCTAGTGATTCCTACCACTACCAGATACCCAAGTGATGTTCCCCTGCTACTGCTACAGTACAACTGGTATTTTGGTTAAATGATAAATTATGTTGTATACCATGTCTTTCTGAGCGTCATTGGTTCTTTCCCCTTGCAGAGCTCCTCCCCATGTATCCTATTCATAGATGAGATAGACGCCATCACACCGAAGAGAGAAGTGGCTTCTAAAGACATGGAGAGGAGGATTGTAGCCCAGCTGTTAACTTGCATGGACGGTAGGATTCAGAGTGATGTGTCATTCCCCTGAAGAAATGTCATGCTGACAGGAACAAGCAGAGTTGCACTAAAGTCTAGGTGATATTGCAACTATTGGATAGCTGTCACCTAACGTTGATTAATCAGCAGAGGTCATATGGTCCAGGTCTTGGACCAAATGGAGTACCACTTACTTTTGAGTCTCTGCAGTACACTTCTATGGATGTGAATTTAAAGGTGCTCTAAGCAACATTGGGTGACATTACTTCTTGTACGTTTGAAGTGTTTTCAAACAAGAACAGGCTTTCTTGACCTCAAGTCTCTTTCTGAGTGGATTACCACACAGCAGCAGGACAACGCAGAATAATTACCCAAGCTACCCAAACTTACAGAGCATACAAATGAGGAATTGAGCAGTATAACAAGAAATTGATGAGAGTGGGTGTATACCCAGTCAAAAACAATTGGTGGGGATGTAGTGCGTTATATCAAATTGTGTAATTTTCTGGTTTTGCGACTATTTTTTTTGCCACCTAAATAAGCCACTGCACAGACAAACACGTGCCCTTGTGCAGACCTAAATTCACAGAGCCAGATGTAGGTAGCATCACTGTCACTCATCCCCAGTCTGATACCACTAAATAGGCTGGTTGAGGAGCTGGTGGAATTGTCATATTAAGCAAAAGGTAATGTGACTGTCAATACTTAAAAAATAGAAGAAACGTGCCAAATGTGACTTCCATAGATGAAATGATATTTTCCTGGTGCTTGCCTCCTGACAGACTTGAACAGTCTGACAGAGACTGCTCAGGTCCTGGTCATCGGCGCCACCAACAGGCCAGACTCCCTGGACCCGGCCCTCCGCCGAGCCGGGCGCTTCGACAGAGAGATCTGCCTGGGTATCCCTGATGAAGCGGCTCGTCTCAGGTCAGCCTTTCATGATTGTAAAAAAATGAGGATATGCTAAATATGTGTGTGCTAAATATGGTAGACATGATAATGTAGATTATGAATCTTCACACACTAATTTCACTTTGGCCTCTAATTCAGGGGTCTTTAATGTTTTTTAAGCCAAGGATCCCTTAACTGAAAGTGAGAGGGAGAAGCTACTACATATATTGTGTAAAATGAAGTTGCATATGGGCCTACAATAAGGTGTAGGGCGGCCAAATGCCTTACTTACGGCCTATACATACCTTTTTGCATAAACTAATAAGCTATTAAAATAGCCTAATAATTATCTGGATGATTTTATGAATCTCATTTTAATGTTAAAACATAAATGTGGCCCAGTGAATCCCTGGGATTAACTGTATCTGTGGATGGCTATTTTAGGAACTACCTTACCGCCAGTTAGCCTAAGGCTTGATATGACCTAAAATCAAAATCACGATTTAATTGCACATTTTACCTCTAACAATAAATGAACAATCATCTTTTCTGAAGCCAAAATGTTTCTAGACGACGGACACTGCGTTTTCTTGGGCACAAGTTATTACCATACCACCATTGTGCTTTCCATGCGCCTGACTGGAATGTTTTTTAAGGAGAAAATAGGCCTATCAACAGGGGTAAATTATCTAAATTATTGTCATTGAAAAATATGTGTAACAGTTTCAGAATTTCAATTTTTGATTAATCGTCCAGCCCAAAGTTGGCCAATCAACCGTGGCGGTTTATATATGCTAATAGTGTGTTAGATTCATGTTAAGTTTTGAAAAAAACTATTAAAGATCATTTGGAAGCCCTTCCTGCATTGACTCTTGAGGACCCCCTAGGGGTTCCGGACCCCTTGTTGAAGATGGAGCTCCTGCTCAACTTGCTGGATTTGTCATAACTCCATATATCATCCCTAAATCTCCAGATTTCCTCTAACATCGACGTCAGCTGTTATTAAGCTTGTTTGTTATGCTGCCTGTTTTTCGATTTAACTTCAATTTCAATCACAGTGCTGAAAATCATCTGATAGCGTTCATTACTTCATTTATTCAACATCATGTATTGTATGCCTTTGATATTTGGTATTTATTCATGTCAATATTTTTGACCAAGTACCTCCACCGCTATTGAAACGATATTGTATGGTTGACTATTGGTGCTTTTACAAAATATTTACACAATTACATTTTTGATAAATCATCAGTAATGTGGATGTAACGACTATGTGGGTAAAGAAAAATATTAGAACAGTTGCAACAGTCTGGTAAGATCAGAAAATGTCATCACTTTACTGTAATGCAGTCTTTAAAACCAGGAAAAGACATTTAGGGATAGATCGATTATTGGAATTTTTTTTGGCAGTTTGCAAATGATCTGTATCTGCCTTTTATTTGCCTGATAACAATAAAGTTAATTAATTAAAAAGTGCACTACTTTGGCTCGGCTACAGCTACTTTGACTCACCACTGAGTCCGACTAAACACTATCTTTTATTGGGTATTATGTTTCAAGTTTAGGATTTATTAAATAATTGCTTAAAGCATTTAAACAAAGTTTTGTATTGAAGTTTGTAACATTCCAAAATCTTACTACTAATCTAACTACTAATAATCAGTACAGCCTTGAAAAAACATTATTGGTCAATGCCTAACAAGGATATTTGCAAATCATTTGGATTCAGGCATTTGCCAAATTATCACTTTTTTTTTTTTTTTTTTTTTACTCTGATGATATTCAAACAGAAAAGCATTGTCCTGTGCTTTGTCAGGATCTTGAAGACGTTGTGTCGAAAGCTGAAGCTGCCGGAGGACTTTGACTACCAGCAGCTGGCCCGGCTCACCCCCGGCTATGTGGGCGCAGACCTCATGGCTCTGTGCCGCGAAGCTGCTATGAGTGCTGTCCACAGGGTTCTGCTGGTGATGAGAGGACAGAGACAAAGCCGGAGCGTCACTGAAGACCTGTTAACAAGCAGAGATCTGACTGAGGCTGCTGTGAGCAACGGAGAGGTCCGAGAGCAACAGACCACCGACACTGAGCCAGTACCTGAGGAAGAGTCAGGAGAGGATCCCCTGCAGGTAGGAGGAGCTCCAACAAAACACCTCACACACCTTCCACTCAGTATCTTACTGTACCTCTTGCTCAGTCATAAGATAATGTGTTTTCTGTGTTTTCAGTTAATGAATGTTTTATATGCTTCAAATCGCCACCCGACGTTTATTAAAATGGGCTTGTTCTAGATGTGTTAAAGCCCATTTTACTCTTATAACATTTTTTTATATTAATAAACGTCCCTTACATTCATACCATTGGCAAATGAGTTGATAGAACACTGATTGGCTATTGGCTCCACACAACTTTCTCTGTATTTCTCAGTATGGCTATGTTCAGAAGATTGTATTGTCCAGTTACTTTCCCGCGCAGAAACTTGAGTAAAGATAATTATCTCTTCTGAAGAGTCCATGCTTTTTTTTTATCCTCCGTGTCCTCCTTGGCAACTAGCAACTTTGTGGGGGTGGTGCGTGGTCACGGAAGGCTTGCGTCATGTGCTGACAGTTTTGTTGACTGACAGTCATTACTTAGAATGCCTCATCGGGGAGACAGAAACCACACTATAGCTTTAAAAAACGCCCTATGCAGCGCCACGTGTGCCTAAACGCCGTCTTTTACTGCGACATCACGCCAGTCTGCCTGTGTGTCTGTTTACACTTTGTTTTTTATATTTCAGTCACATTTTTCCATCTTTATTGAATACAAAGGTTTTGAACAGACATCTGTAGCTGAAGCTGTATCTTTGTGGATTAAACAAGTGTAGTCAAAAGACACACACTGCAACCTTTATTATTATAGGCCTGTCATTCTAATGAGTTGTGTTATGGGTCCAGCAGGGAGAGCTCTGGCACCTGTTGCATTTGCTGAAAAACACTGAGACACTGTCGGAGGAAGAGCTGGCTGGCCTGTGCATCCTCATGTCAGACTTCAAGACCTCTCTGGCCAGTATCCAGCCTTCAGCCAAGAGGGAGGGCTTTGCCACCGTGCCAGATGTCACCTGGGAGGATGTGGGAGCCCTGCAGGACATCAGAGAAGAGCTCACAATGGCTATACTGGTAAACACACAGCAGGCACATCCATCATCCAGATTGAAAGAAGCTGCATCATTGACTCTGGTATCTTTACCTTTTGTCAAACTAAAAAAAAAAGGTTATTGATTAAACTCCCTGAGATGAGCTCTCTCATTGTCATATCATTTGTCACACAGAGACCCTCTCACCTGCATTTACAAACCGTAGGTGTGGAGGAATTTTTTTTATCTTACCAGAAATCTTGATTTTTAAAATCTTTTTATCTAGTTAATTTGTACTTTGTTTGTCCCATCCTTTGTCACATATGACCCCCTGCTAGGACCATTAAGTCCTGTAAGGTAAAGGATGAGGGAGAGAGTTTTCATCTGTGTGGTCGCATGTTATTCACGATCAGTAACAGGCTGTTTTGTGGTAAACTTTGTCAGTGTATCCATAGATTTTAGATAGGGGGGGAGACATGCGGGAAACCATCATTCATTCATTTAGGTCATTTATAATGACAAATAAATGATTCTGATAAATGAATATATAAAAAACAACAGCTTCCCTGTTGGCAACACTGATTTATTTTTTATTTTTTTATTTTTTGTTAATGTGTTTTTGTTTAAATGGCTTTAAGTTTCATATCTTAAGTTTGTATTTTTATACATTTTATTTATCAGAACTTGATGTTCCTCTGTTCTGTTGTGACAAAACAAATTATCATATTTTATTGAGAACTCATAAATAACTACAAATAACTAATGTTAGGGAAATCTGTTTATTTTTTGTAACGCGTTTCTGGATTTTTTATTAGCTCAGATTTTTAAATAAACAAATATTCCTATTGGTATCGGCCTTAAAAATCGGTCGGGCTTAGTCTGAGCATATCAGTGGTAAAAACAGCACTTTTGATGAACGTAAATTGAAGGTGCAGAATTTCATTAACGTTTCATTGTAGCGTGTTTCGCCGCTGCTGACTGCAGTGGTCTTGCTTAATAGTAGACCAGTTAAAAAAAAGAGATGTTTCAATCAGTCACTTAGACACAGAAGCATGGAAAACTAGGGTCCAGGTTGAAAATAACAAAGTTACCCTTAAATACAAAAGAAATTAATTCTTATAAAAGTAAGATACTCGAACTGTGAGCTGGCTGGTGCTCCAAATATTCTTGGATACAAATCACTGACATTAACTTTCTGTGACATCATCCACAGCTACAAGATGAACACACTGGGTTCTATGGAGTGCAGTGGTTGACTGGCCGTGGTGTAATCTGTGTGTGTCTGTGTCCTGCAGGCCCCAGTGCGGTCTCCAGAGCAGTTCAGAGCTCTGGGGCTCAGTGCTCCATCTGGTGTGCTGCTGGCTGGACCTCCAGGATGTGGAAAAACTCTGCTGGCCAAGGTTCCCCACCACAGCAACACAAATATACCCAATAGTTTGCTGAGTACTCTAGCACTATATATCTTAAATACAGTGAGGAAAATAAGTATTTGAACATCCTGCTATTTTGCAATTTCTCCCACTTAGAAATTATGGAGGGGACTGAAATTATCATCGTAGGTGCATGTCCACAATGTATGATTTTTTTAAACTATTTAATTGTATGATACAGCTGCAAATAAGTGTTTGAACACCTGTCTATCAGCTAAAATTCTAACCCTCAAAGACCTGTTAGTCTGCCTTCAAAATGTCCACCTTCATTCCATTTATTATCCTAAATTAGATGCACCTGTTAGAGGTTGTTAGCTTCATAAAGACACCTGTCCACCCCATACAATCATTAAGAATCCAACTACTAACATGGCCAAGACCAAAGAGCTGTCCAAAGACACTAGAGACAAAATTGTACACCTCCACAAGGCTACGGGGAAATTGCCAAGCAGCTTGGTGAAAAAATGTCCACTGTTGGAACAATCATTAGAAAATGGAAGAAGCTAAACATGGCTGTCAATCTCCCTCGGACTGGGGCTCCATGCAAGATCTCACCTCGTGGGGTCTCAATGATCCTAAGAAAGGTGAGAAATCAGCCCAGAACTACACGGGAGGAGCTGGTCAATGACCTGAAAAGAGCTGGGACCACCGTTTCCAAGGTTACGCTTGGTAATACACTAAGACGTCATGGTTTGAAATCATACATGGCACGGAAGGTTCCCCTGCTTAAACCAGCATATGTCAAGGCCCGTCTTTAGTTTGCCAATGACCATTTGGATGATCCAGAGGAGTCATGGGAGAAAGTCATGTGGTCAGATGAGACCAAAATAGAACTTTTTGGTCATAATTCCAGTAACCGTGTTTGGAGGAAGAAGAATGAGGAGTACCATCCCAAGAACACCAGCCCTACTGTGAAGCATGGGGGTGGTAGCATCATGCTTTGGGGGTGTTTTCTGCACATGGGACAGGGCGACTGCACTGTATTAAGGAGAGGATGACTGGGGCCATGTATTGCAAGATTTTGGGGAACAACCTCCTTCCCTCAGTTAGAGCATTGAAGATGGGTCGAGGCTGGGTCTTCGAACATGACAATGACCCGAAGCACACAACCAGGAGAACCAAGGAGTGGCTCTGGAAGAAGCATATCAAGGTTCTGGCGTGGCCTAGCCAGTCTCCAGACCTAAACCCAATAGAGAATCTTTGGAGGGAGCTCAAACTCCGTGTTTCTCAGCAACAGCCCAGAAACCTGACTGATCTATCGTAGATCTGTGTGGAGGAGTGGGCCAAAACTACAGGTAACGTTTGACCAAACAAATGCTACTGTAACATTGATTTTCTCAGGTGTTCAAATACTTATTTGCAGCTGTATAATACAAATAAATAGTAAAAAAAATCATACATTGTGATTTCAGGATATTTTTTTTTTTATATTATGTCTCTCACAGTGGACATGCAGCTACGATGACAATTTCAGACCCCTCCATTCCACCAGGCACAGATGTGCCAGGTTACGGTCGCGCTGTAGTCTTGTTCTGTCATCCACCATGCGTCATTCCACAATTGGAACGCGTCCCAATAGTGGGGCGTTTTGCCAGCCCAAGTCGCAGATTTAGTTGTGTTGGTCATTTTTCTAGATATTTGTGCCTCTACCATAAAAGTAAGTAGTTTCCATAATTAAACAACTTCTTCCATTTACAGTTATAAACTGTATAAACAACACGGATCAAAGATTTGTGGCTGTGTATTAGTTGTTTAAATAATGTAGTGACAGAATTGTTTATTCTGAAAACTGACCGGGTGCTCAAGCCACTTCCTGTGCGACGCCCCTCGGCTCCGCAAAAAATAGACCTGGCATATATTTTTAGTCGCGACTGGTGGAATCGCAGGCATTGTCTAGAGTGGCTGCAATTGCGCAGATGGCTGCGGCACCGCCAGAACACAGTGCAGACGCGCCTGGTGGAATGTAGGGGTCACGTATACATTCATTCAACTCCCTGCACCTGCAACAGTGTTTGATGATAAATCTTTGTCATTTTGACACAAAGTCAAATATCTTTTTAATGCATATTTTAGTATTGTGTTATTAAAGGTGCATTTTTTTTTTCCGAAAAGAGCAAGCCTGGTCATTGTCTTACTGCTGGTTTCTGTGTTGTCTCCTGACAGGCAGTGGCCAATGAGTCAGGCCTCAACTTCATCTCTGTCAAGGGTCCTGAGCTGCTCAACATGGTGAGTCAACTGAGCTGCAGGGACATGTTGATGTCTTAGAGGCTGCCTGTGGCGTTCGTACAGCCAACAGACTCTCGCTTATCAACCTTTAACCACATCTCTGTGAGGCTCATTCAGTTTGTTCTGTGTGCGTTTCTGTTTATCGTAATGATTTGTTACAACCTTTTATTAATTCCTTTTTTCCAGTTTTTTTTTCCTGATATCCTGCCGGTTTGTGGTGTTCTCTTTGAAGTAACCCTTACACGCAATATTGTAAAAGATCTTGGTGCAATAGAGCTCAACAGTGACCGCCCACTTTTTGAATGGCTTCGGTTCCGGAAGTGATGGAACATAAACTATTATTACGTGGTATCGGATTGGTGTATAAACTCCAGTACTTCCCGATACTGAAACCATCGTTTGAGGCAGTATCTGAGGCGGTACAGATACTGGTATCGGTATCGGGACATCTCTACTTGAAACTATGGAGACAATTCGGTCGGTGTCTAAAAAGTATTGAATATGGTTCCCAGACCTAGTTTAGACATTACGGCTAATAATCAAAATCCTTAATGGAATTTTAACTTCCGCAACCACACAGTTGAGCTGTCATCCCTGTTGTCCTTATTTACCGCACCATGCAGAGGGCTGATGTTAAAACCTACTGGTAGCACTAACTGATGGATCTCTATTTGCAGTATGTGGGAGAGAGTGAGCGCGCCGTCAGACAGGTCTTTCAGAGAGGACGCAACTCTGCTCCCTGTGTCATATTCTTTGATGAGATCGATGCTCTGTGTCCTCGGCGCTCAGGTCATGAGGTGAGAGGGATGGGGATCCTGACTTAGAAGGAATCCACGAGCGTCATGTTTAAAACATCAGGTTCTACAATGCAACACAGCAGCTGCATTGTGTGGAGCGCCTGGTCAGTGGATGCCATTGCAAACACTAGATGTATCATAAAGACAGCAGAAGCAGTCAGGGTACAGCAGCAAGGGTGTCGGGGGGGCCTTTCCTTTGTGGAGAGTTAATGCACATCCACTTCAATAATTGCAAACAATGTATTCAAGTGTTGTGTGTTGTCTGCCGTCAGTTGTTATTAAGCATTTATTCTTAAAACAAAAGAGTGAGGACTAGAGCTGCAAAGATTATTTGGTTAGGTGATCAGTTGTCAACTATTAAATTAATCCAACTATTTTGATCATCAATAAATTGGTTTTAGTCATTGGACATTCTGTGGACAAAACAAGACATTTGAGGACGTCATCTTGGGCTTTGGGAAACACTGATCCATATGTTTTACCATTTTATAATAAAGTATACATTATTATTATTTTTTATTTTTTTTCTGACATTTTATAGACGGAACAATGAATAGGTTGCAGCCCTAGTGAGGACTCTTTGAATGCTCAAATATTTACTCTAAATTTATTGGTCATTTTTGTAGGAGAGGAAATCTCTGTCTAAACTTTGACTAGAATACCTAAAAGTAGAAAATTCTGACACTTTTCAAACACTTCTTCAAAGAAACAACAGAGAGCAGAACATTTTTTACAATATTCTAAAAAACAAATGGGACCAAAACGGCAGATTTGAGACTGTTGCATGTGTAACTAAAAGACTGCTGTTAAACAAAAAGTTGTCAGTCTTCTAAATATAAAATTTTTTTAAATTTCTTATAGATATAATAGGAACCCATTTATTTGTGTGTGTGTGTGTGTGTAGTCAGGAGCCAGTGTGCGGGTGGTCAACCAGCTGCTGACAGAGATGGACGGCTTAGAGACTCGAAGGCAGGTCTTCATCATGGCTGCAACCAACAGACCAGGTACACATCCAATCCGACCCTCGTCTCTCATTGCCCATCTCCAAAGCACTGTGGCTAGTAGACTTCTTTTCACTGATCCTGTTGGGATGACTCTCGCAAAGGAAATTGAATTTCCAGCAGCAGATTTCAGCAGTTTACAAAATAATTGCATAGAAAATAAAGAAGTATAAAAAATACAGTATAGAAAAAACAGTATAAAAACAACAATAAAGTTTTAGCTATAAAATACCTAGCATAAATTAGCAGTTAAGAGCAGTTAGTGTCCAGGTATATATATGTAGATAATTAATTAATTGCACATTGGAAAAGTGGCTACCATCCTTCCCTTCCTGCGTACACTTGGGATGCAGCAGCCTTCCACTGAACAGGCTCCTCTGGGTGCTAATGACGGTGTAAAGGGGGTGGCTCGCATTGTCAATAATGTCCAGCAGCTTGTCCAGTGTCTTCTTCTCTGAGGCCAGCTTCATGCCTACCACAGAGCCAGGCCTGATCACTTTATCCAGTCTGGAGGTGTCCTTCTTGGATATGCTGAACCAAGTGGAAGTGGTTCCAGTTTCCTGGCTCATCAGAATGGGAGGACTGCTGGAAGAATTATATTACTGCACTAAGTACACTTTGTACCATTGTATGTGACTTTATTCTTTTATCCACTCCATTTTACAGGGAAATATTGGACTTTTTACCAGTAAAGTTTGGGGTCACTTAGAAATTTCCATTCCACTCCATTATAGACAGAATACCAGCTGATCTGAGTGGGAGTGGGTGATATTTAATGCTATAACTACATTGCACATTATCAGCAACCAATGTTCCAAAGGCACATTATGTTGTACTAATCTGATATCATTTTAAAAAACTAACTGAGAAAACATTGGAGAACTCTTGTGCAATTATATAAGCACATAATGTAATCTGAAAACTGCTGCCCTGGTTAAAAAAAAACAATGCGACCAATCTCCGCTGGTATTCTGTCTATAATGGAGTGCAATGGAAATTTCTAAGTGACCCCAAACGTTTGACCGGTAGTGTACGCTTAAAAATACATTACAATGTTAAAGATTAAACCAGTGGTTTTCAGTGGCGTGAGGTAGTTAAAACAGGGCCCCAATGCACGCTATTATAACTAGTTATGAAACACACACACACACACACACACATACATATATATATATATATATATATATATATATATATATATATATATATATATATATATATATATATATATATATATATATATATATATATATATATATACATACACACGCACACACACACACACACACACCCCCCAATTAGGTGTATTTATATATTGAATTTTACAGTCAAATGAGTTATGAGTTAGGCTATTGTGTTAGGAGAGAGGCCAAAGGGGAAGCTATCAGAACCATGTTTGTCCTTGGGCTGCACACTAGAAAAGCCAAATACTTTGCTACCTCCTCCTCCTGTTCTTTTTTCCTCTGGTCTTTTTTCTAGAGCCACTTTTATGTTTGAAAGACATTCTCAGCTTGCTTGTTACAGATTTTGCACCTAAACTACCACGTACTGTAGCTACCATATGTCATATAGTCTTGGGTCAGTGTATCTTTTGGTCATTTGATTTTCATTTTATGAACGGGTATTAAAAAACAAATGGTTATTTGATTTTTGTTTTTAAAATACAGAAATTGAAATACAAGGCATTTTTCCATTTCATGGTCAAAAGGGGATGAGAGATATTTCAAAAAATGCTTAGATTTTTCTATTTTAAATAACAAAAAATAAAATCACTCAAATAGAAACGAAAAAGGCCAGTTTTTTCATATTGAGAGACCAGATGGTGTCATTTACAATGCAACAGCGCCAGCTTACCAGTGTTGCTTTCAGCACAGGTTAAAATGACTGAATATTTACAGTCTATGCTTTGGAACCCTACTCTGATGATGCTTGATCTTACATTTATTTCAAAATATCACCTTTATTTATTTCCCTCTCCCTGCCTCCCCCCCCGACTCTCCGTCTCTTAGTACCGGTATTATGCAACATCGCCCCACACAAATAGCGACAGAAACTCTTTCAACAGATCTAGTTTCATAAATGTGGGGATGGGGATCAGACCTCCGGTGTTGGGTCTAATATTAGCTGCTGCTGTTTTCTTCAAGTGGCAGCTAGCTAGCAGCTAGCCACCAGCCTGTTGTGACCATAGGTTGTGACCCGGGTTCCCCATGCTGACTGATTCTGATCCGTGTGCGGAGCTAAGGGGATCCCCATTAGCTGGGGATCAGACGAGTCTGCCAAGCAATAAAATATAACTTAAAATCTAATTTAAATATAACGTGCAAATAGGGGAATAAACGTTGTTTAAAAATAAAGTGCCCTGAAATAAATCAAAGTAAAAAATTTATTTAGTAGTGCTGTCAAACGATTAAAATATATAATCACATTATTGTCATAGTTAACTTGCAATTAATCGCACATTTTTTCTCATTTTAATGCTCTTATCAAAATGGAAAAGTGGATTGGCTTGCTTTGTGCACGTTTTTTTAATGTCACACAAACAGCCCATTCAACAGTCCTTTCTAAGGGATCAAAAAAAAAATGTAAAAAATGTAAAAATGAAAAAGTGCACATTTAAACTAGGACTCAGCCTTTAGTGCAGTTATACCATGGCTCAATACTCGTTTTCTCAAGTTTGCTTTGAACAATGCAGTCAGGCTACTGCTTTTTATTCCCCAGAGGCTCAACCCAGCCTCTTATTTCAGAAAGAATGAACAGTAATGGTTACCGGGGTGGGAAGTAGAATATTAAATGCAGGACTTATAATATGTAATAAACTATCTTTACATTGCTGTATTGGTACCTTTAATCATGAAGTATTTGTTATCTTAAAGGCCGTCATTGTCTGTCTCTTGCCAGATATCATTGACCCTGCCATCCTGAGGCCAGGTCGTCTAGATAAAACCTTGTATGTGGGTCTGCCACCTCCTGCAGACCGCCATGCCATCCTGCTCACCATTACTAAGGTACATGTTAACCAGAGATACCAGACAGGGCCCTGAAGTACAAGGAGATAAGTCAAATTAACCATAATGTAATCTTATGTAACTAGAAGGGTTAATTTTTCATTCGTTTTTTTTTTTCTCTCATTTTTTAGACCTACTCCTTTCACTGTCCACTGTGCATTACATTTATTTCCATTGCGCTGTGATGATTAAAAATGATTTTTTTTTAAGGTTTTAACTGTGCCAGCTGTAAATGGTTAAGAAAGGGAAAGACCTTTTTCTCCTGGGGTCTTCGGCCTGTCGCATGGCTAGATTTTTAATTGTCAGCATCAAGTGTGTTTGATGAGTTTACGAGACACTTGGCCACAGCAGGTCTTTTGAGCCACAAACTTTTGCTTTGGCTTGTTATGCTGTTGTCAATTCTGAAACGGCTAGCAGAAAAACAACTCTCACACCTAACGGACTTGTACACTGGGACGTGTAAAGGCATAGTTTATTTCACTTTTGAAGGGGCTAGGCTACCAGTTTCCCCCTGCTTACAGTTTTTGTGCTAAGCTAGGCTAACCACATCTCTGACCACCATCTTTGAATGCTCCGAGATACACTTACTGTTGATCATCCGTAGGGAGGGACCAAACCTCAGCTGGGGCACGATGTCTGCCTTGAAGAGATCGCCTTTGACGAGCGCTGTGATTGCTTCAGGTAAGTCCCAGCAGGACACCCCTGCTGTCCTCGGCCCGTTCTGAACATTTTCATATTTTTTCTCCTCTTAGTGGGAAAATGAACTTAAACAGTGTTTTGTTCTTTTTCTGAAGTTGCAATGCAAAGTGTGTCTGTATGTGTGTTTTTCAGTGGCGCTGACATCACTGCTTTAGTGAGGGAAGCATCTGTTAATGCCTTGAGGATCTACCTGAAGTCCCAGCCTTCCCCAGCTTCTTCCTCTGGTAACTTTACTCCTACCTCTGCTTACCCGTACAGTGTTTAGTTTTTAATGATAGAACTGTAATAGCATATGGAACAGGTAGCAGTAATTGGAAAGAGTCCCATGGTGAGTTCAGCTTGTGTTATAGGCAGTTTGACATGTGGGAGTAAAAATTGTGTAAATGTAACTGAAAATAATCAATGTACGATTTATTTTCATAATGCAAGACAACATCTCATTTTTTTCTTTCTGTTCATAGTGAACTGGGAAAACGTGGTAATCACTCAGTACAGCACTTTGGATATAAAAAAGTCTGAATATGGAAGAAACAACTGGGAAAAAAATACATTAGAAATATAAAATTCCTGCACAATGTTACAAACTATGAAAGTCTGATTTAAAGTCTCATTTAGCTGCATTCTAAAATGAGGGGTGAACAAAGACGCACAATGAAGAACAAGCAGTAGCTGAGTTAAATGAGTGCAGAACAGTTAATGTTCTGTCCTCCAGTTGGTTAGATCAGACTCTCTATTTTTTACTTATAGGGTTAGTGGTTCAGGCTAACAGAGTGACGGGAACTGATGTACCATTGAAAAGGGAAAACATGATTCACAGTTGTAAACAGTGTTTTTTGCCGTTGTCTCCTTCCAGGCAGTGCAGCAATGGTTATGTTTAGGGTTAGCTGTCTGGAAGGCGACGGTGGCAAAAAAAAAAACATTGAGCGATGCTAACATGAGTGGAAAGGGCAAGTTAAACCATAACTTTGAATTGGATTGGAACTTGGACATGGACTGTCTCATGCCGAGGTGACTGTTGTGTTCATTGTTCCACACAGGTCACACATACTCCTCTGGTTCTGTTGCTGACATCAGAGTGAGCAAACAGAACTTTGATGATGCCTTCAAGAAAGTTCGACCATCTGTGTCCAAAAAGGTAAGAAAGTGTGAGCGGTACAGTGGTTGCCACGTGACATGTAAAACCTGAAAAATAAAGGGCAGGAGGTAGGGAAAGTCTGCTCTGATCCAGTATCTGTCCATCAGGAAATAGCAACTTGTGGATGTCAAGGAGCAATACCACATCATCTACTTTGAAACATGTGTGCTAAAGGCAGAAACCTTGAAATGTTCAAGCAATAGAACAAGAAACCTGTAATTTACCATTAATAAAAGTAAATGTAAATTACCATTACAGTATTGAATGATGAGTCATTTTTCGATACTCAGTACTATGGAGGCAATTTGGTTGCTGCCTAAAAAGAATTGAATTTGGTACCCAGCCCTATGTAGGAAACACTTATTGGGACTTATTCATTGTGTCCCCAAGAGTTAGGTAAGTCGATACATACCCTTCTCATCTCCGTGCATGCTGTAACTGTCTGACGCCCCCAGCATTAGCCCCACAAGCTAATGTTGGGGGCATCAGACAGAGTTACAGCAAAGCAGGGCTCACACATCCTTCTTTAGGTTCTATTTCAGACAGCGCTGACTCAGCTTTTATTTCCGCTTGTGAAAATCACAAAAGTACAGTGACTGTGCCTGTGTGTTCCCTGTGTAGGATCAGAGGATGTACGAGCAGCTGAGAGAGACCCTCAGCAGATAACCACGAGACCAGCGCCTCAGACAATTATTATGGAATAATTCTCATGTATATACACATTTTTTTAGGGTTGAATCATAATACTGATTCCTGCTTTTACAATAAAAATTGTGTGGAAAAAAAGACTTGTGTGCACATTAATTTATCATTATTATTTATAACTTGTTCTACCATGTAGACACAGAGGCTTCCAAAAGTATTCCTACCCCTTGAACTTTCCACATTTTGTCACAATACAACCACAAATGTAAATGTATTTCATTGGGATTTTACGTGATAGACCAACACAAAGTGGCGCATAATTGTGAAGTTGAAGGAAAATTATACATGGTTTCAATTTTTTTTTTATATACAACAAAACCTGAAAAGTATGATGTGCAAAAGTATTCAGCCCCCTTTACTCTCATAACCCTGAATAAAATCCAGTGCAACTAATTGCCTTCAGAAGTAACCTAATAAGTAAATAGAGTCCACCTGTGTGTAATTTAATCTCGGTATAAATACAGCTGTTCTGTGAAGGCCACAGGGGCAATAAAAAAAAACGAGGTTTGTTATAGTGAACATTCATGAAACCCAAAGAACATACCAGACGTATCAGGGATGAAGTTGTGGAGACGTTTAAAGCAGGGTTAGGTTATGAAAGAATATCCCAAGTTTGAACATCTCATGGAGCACTGTTCAATCATCTGAAAATGAGTGTGACACAACACACAAACCTGTAGCAAACCTACCAAGACATGGTCAGAGATGGATGGAGCCAAATTCAGGGCAATCTTAGAAGAAAACCTGTTAGTCTGCAAAAGACTTGAGAATGGGGCAGCGGTTCACCTTCCAGCAGGACAACAACCCTAAACATACAGCCAGATCTACAATGGAATGGTTTAGATCAAAGCATATTCATGTGTTAGAATGGCCTAGTCAAAATCCAGACCTAAATCAATTGAGAATCTCTGGCAAAACTTGAAAATTGCTGTTCACAGACCCTTTCCATCCAATCTGACTGAGTTTGAGCTATTTTGCAAAGAAGAACGGGCAAAAATGTCAGTCTCTAAATGTGCAAAGCTGGTAGAGACATACCCCGAACAACTTGCAGCTGTAATTGCAACAAAATATGGTTCTACAAAGTATTGACTCAGGGGGGCTGAATACTTTTTGCATGCCACACTTTTCAGTTTTTTATTTGTAACCATCATCATTTTCCTTCCACTTCACAATTACACACCACTTTATATAGAGATGCAGTGTGGCTGTGTCTCAGTGGTAGAGCGATTGCCTGTCAATTGGAAGGTTGGTGGTTCAATCCCTGATCCTGCTGACAGTGGTTCCTGAGTTGCCCCTAATTCTGTGCCTTTGGAGTGAGAATGTTAATCTGATAATGTTTCCAAGTTAGTTAAAGGCTGAAAGTGTGTTACTCATTAGTGCCTCAGAGCTTTGTTTTCATTTCTGTGCACCATTAGGTTGCTACTGATTTGACAGTTTCCACGATAAAAAAAAAAGTAATACCGTTAACTCACTCAGACTTAATCAGCATTGTGTTGCATTCTTTATTTATAGTTTTATTTAAACATTTCCTTTTAACTGTATTAGCACGTTCAACAGATGTAGAGCCACATTGTGACTTTATTTTGACCCTTGCCCAAATGACTGAGGCAGCAACTGTTCCTGTCCTAGGGCATTGATAATTAACTCACTCACACAATGGCTTACCACAGTATGAGATACTCTGTATCTCAAGAGGATAATGTATATCCCCAAAGACATTCTTAAATAAATAGAAAAATTAATTGGTGAACAGCATTTGGAAGGGACAGCCCGAGGTTGTGCTGATCACTGTACACAGCACCCGGAGGGAAGGAAGGAGAGGCTTAAGGGTTTTTCTAATTCATTATTTCTTCCCATTGAATGGGCTTATGTTCAACATGTTGTTCCATTTATGTTATGTTTTATTTGAATGTATATGTTGTCACATATAACGATGTTACATGTGACAACATGTGATAACATGTTTCATAAATAAAATGCTTCACAATAAAAGCATTTGAAACAAGAATGAGCTTTTGATCTCCACTCCAACAATTCCTTAAAGTACTCAGGAAAATAAAAACTTTGAACTACAGTTCCCTTACAACCGGGAAAGATCCAATCTGCTGGTGATCATGTGATGTAATTAAAATCTCCAGAAAAGCATCTTTTAGTGAAATAGTCAACTGCTGATTCTAATTCTAATCCTGTGTAATTCCAGTGTTGTACAATGTTTAAATATTTATGACATGTCAACTGTGCATTATTTAGTATTTAATCATTTAATTTCATAACTGTGCAATATACTGTATATATATTTTTGATACACCAATAACTGCAATTTCACAACCGTGTAATATTTGCATAATGTGTATACCAACTATATGTATCTTTCTTACTGTTTTATATATGTATGTAATTGTCTCTGGAACTGTGCACCCCCCTCCTTTTTTGCATACTATATATTTTATTCCATGTTATTTTCCTTCTTGTTGACATTGGAAAGGGTTTGCTTCAATCTCATTGCACATGTGTATAATGCCAGTAAAGGCATTCTATTCTAAAGTCAAGATTTGATCGTGTCTCCTGTAGTAGTTCAATTGAGGACTTTGTTAATTCATTAAAAAAGCAAAAGCAAAGCAAAGCCCATCAGCAGTGATGTTTTTATTGTACATGTGTATAAATGTGGACATGAATTTTGTATTTGGAGGCTGCACATCAGGAACCTCTGCACGCATCATGCTCTCCAAGTGTTTGGTCCCACTTAAAGTGAAGACTTTCTGTTGTGTGGACCTGTATGCTGCCCCCCATAAAGAGTTGATTCAAAACCTTCTCTATGGCCAGGAATATCATTGTAAATAGAAGAAATTAAGTCTTTTTTATCTTCATTTATTTTAATGGCTTTAAGGTATTCCAAATTAACTGTATTCAATTCAAAAACATCGTGGAAACGAATCAATAGCAACCTAATGTCATATTGTTCACGGTTGCCAAGTCTCCAAATGTCTAACTAACACAGAGGACAGCTGCAGCAGCCCTGCTTCTACAACTTAGATACAATAATAAAAAGAACAAAGTGATTACGTGATTTTTATCAAACATTCTTGGCAACATGAATGTATTCATAAAATTGACCACAAACTGAGCAGAGAAACGAAAACAAAGCTCTGAGGCACTGATGAGTAATACACTTTCAGCCTTTAACTAACTTGTTATAAACAGTTTGTATGGAAGCATGACAACACTTATATAATGGTAGATTAAAGTGTTGATGATAAAGAGCAGTTGGGAAAAAAAGTTAACTAAGAAGCAACCGATGAAAGCCTCCCAACACATACGGAGGGTTCTTGAGTGGATTCACTCAGAGTTCAACTTTGGTCCACTTATATACGCACACACACAAACACACAGATTCAGTCAAACAATAGCAAAGATGTTTTCATGTTGTTGACCTATAACTGTAGAGTCCAAAATGCAAAATGTAGGGAGACATGTTGTAAAATGAATTATGGTGGCGGAATACAAACTCCAACGCAAACACCTTTGACATGGTTTGTACTCAGTTCTAGATGTCTAGGCTAACACAGGAGCAGATGGGTTACCTACAACCTGTGTGGGCTTATATTAAATTGGCTGTGAAGCTATCTGGATAGCTAATTTCTAGGGCTGGTTGCACAAATCCATCTAAAAAAAACAATTCCCGTCTAAATCTGTTCTGATTGATAAGTGGACAGCTGTAAGTACAGGTTGGCAATGCACCCAGGATGCAGTGAGAGCTGATTATTGAGACCACATTCAGAGGTAGACTAGGGGTGGGGGGTAAAAATCCATACAGCAGAACCGGAAGAGGATACGCAGAGCTTCTATTTTTCCCGGACGCCGTAGAGCTCCGCAGCACTTCAGCACACGGCAGAGTGCGAGACAGGAAGTTCAGCACATAAACAAAATAAAACATCCGGTTAATTTTCAAAATAAAAAAAGAACGTGCTCACGGATCACATCTCCCTGTACTACACCTTAAAGACAAAGCAGAGAGTTGTTTTCCCCTCTGCTCCTCTGTATGGATTATTCTACGTAAATACACAAGATCGTGTGTGTCCTCGTGTCTTCAGCTGCCAGTCATGGCCCCAGCTGTTTCCTAGAAATCTGGACCTGGTGGGTGTTGACGGACGGAAGAGCCAACACGCAACGGAGCCAATCAGCAGCCGTTCTGCAACCGGTGAAAATTGGGGGTCAGAGATGTGTAAAATAGACCCAATGTGTAAAGAACATGCACATGTGCAGTGCACATTAGCACATCAGCTAGAATTTGGGGGTTGTTTTAAACTAAAGTATTTGACAAATTGAAGAGTGATTTCAATTCATCCTCAGGGCGACAATAATATCTTAAGCTGAAGTATTTCTTTGATCAGAGTCAAAGGCTTTGTGCAACCAACCCTAGGTACTGACACACTAACAAAATGAGTTTTTTAAGCTAATGTCTCAATACATTCAATAAATGATGTTTCTTCCTGTGGAGGAAAAGCACTTTTTCACATTTTGCACCCTTTTTTCCCATGTTGATTGTATTAATATGCAGAAGCGGTTTAGTTTATGGGCTGGAGAGCGGGGAAGGGGGGGGGGGGGGGTGCCATCATGGTGGGGACTGCAGCTTTGTTCCAGAGAAGCTTTCAGTTGAGTTACTCCTGCTTGACATCTCCTGTCAGCTTCCTCTTGACTCGAGAGTATGGGCTCAGTGCATCGTCCATGATGAAGTCGAACAGGACCTTCAGCCACGATGTGTACTGAGGCAGGTCATCGTAATACTCCGCTGCTATCTTCTTCACCTGAAAACCAAGAAGAAACAGAAGAATAGATGTCAAAGAGCCATTTACAGTTTACACAGCCGATAAATGCTTTCATGTTTTAGACATGAATAATTTTGAAGTGATATTTTTTTTTATGGCCAATAGGGGACGCCACAAATCTTTTCCACATGGGCTTACAGTATTGTATTTTTCTGTGGCTTTTATTTTGTTTTCTGAGAAAGGAAGCCTCTGTCCTATTCACCTTGCTTTCTTCAACATTAAGTGCATATTTTTGTTTGTGGAATGCAGTTTGCAGTAACATTAACCATTACTCATTTAATGTGTTCTCAGCGTAAAATTGGTAGAGTAACACATTAATTTACAGTAAGTAAATGAGTGGGTTGGTCACTGTACTGGTAATCTGGTAATCTGTCAAACCTGGAAAAGTGTATATAGATAAATAAAGACACAGTTACAGTGGCCAGTTGACCCTAATCTAATAATTAGGGAATGGACAATTACAGTCTTTATTGGAATAACCAAAAGTATTGTTCACAACCTTTATATAGATAACAATTAAAAAAAAACAAGAAGAGTCATAGATGCTAAATAGATTTTTTTTGGACCCACTATGTGAAATCATAACCTCATTATGTCATTAACGGAGATAAATGCACATCTTTTTCAGAAACTATTCCCACAAAAAACTTGTTTTGGTGAAATATTTGCACTCCGCAAAAGAAAACGGCACATAAAATATTAAATGAAGTTAACTGTTGACACAATACAGTAACGTGAGCTATTTTAATGTGCTGGATAAATGGTTAAACCTCATTAGTCTTACCAGTTTATTGGCGGGTGTGCTTTTCTTCCAAAACTTTTGAACCTTTTTTTTTTTTTTGCATAAAGCTTGCTACCTCAAAGTTTGTTGTTGTTTCCTGAAGTGAACAGAGTTTGAGAATGGCAACACACAGAGAGCGGAAGGGGAAGGACATCCGGACATTGCCAGGCAATTATCCTGTAAATGCTTTTCCGTTAATCCAGACTACTGTATTATATTAAACGGTCTTATGTGGTCATGAATATTTTCCATGACCTCAACTAAAGTTAAAGCTATAGTGCGTAGTTTCTGTTTCCCCCATGGGGAATTCTAAGTAATGACAATCTGTTGGTGCATCCTCATGATACAAGCCTTCTGAGATCGCGCACCCCGCCCCACCACCACCAGCACGCAGTTTCTTGCAATTAAGGAGGACAAAGAGTATTAAAAAATACGATGGACTATACAGAAGAGATAATTATCTTCACTTGAGTTTCTCTGTGTGAAAGTCGCCAGGCAACACCAATTTTTAAACTTAGCCATACTGTGAAATACAGAGAGAATTGTGTGGAGCTGATAATCTAAATTAGCAATGTATCAACTCATTTGGCAAAGGCTTGAATGTAATGGAAGCTCATTAATATAAAAAAGTTACGCACTAAAGCTTTACAATGAGGACTTATCATAAAGATGTCATAAAGTTTGATTGCCCTGTGAAATTATTTTTTAACGATGCTATGAATCATTCCCTTGACCTCAAGTATAGTGAAAGCATTGGACTTGTCATTAAGAGTTATGAATGTTATAAAACCAGTTTGACATCAGCGAATATAGTACCAAGGTGATTTACTTTTGGACGGATAGCTTTAATTTATTCATGACAGTTTAAAAAATAAAAAATTATGTAATCAAACTTTATGCCAAGTCCAAATTGTTTCACTTTACTTAAAGCGTAACTCTCACCAAAATGCAACCTAGGGTCTTTTTGTAGAGTCAAACTTTAGTGATTGACACTTTTTGACTTTAACAAGGAAGATATTCATGACAAAATGATAATGGTTTCATAACAGCCAATGTAAAAAGCAACCACTTATGACTAGGGATGCACTATATTGGATTTTGGCCAATATTTTCAAATTCATTTTGGCTCATACCGATACCCATGTACCATAGGTACTATGTTCTTATATACACTTTAATTTTACCAAAGAGAAATCTCTCCTGTACTACCTTTATCTTATTACACTCATATGTTGTAGATAAGACAACACACAAGGCAAACATTTGATTCTACCATAAATGTATCACATTGACCCCTGAAAAATAAATATTTCACTTGGAGAATAAATATGCCAGTGTGCCACATTTTACTTTAAAGTTTAGAATTCAAACTTCAGTCTTTAGGAATAAATAAAAATACATTTTCAAATAAAAAATGTACATCATCTCCTACTTGATCAGGTCTGCCACATGCCTTACATCAGAGGCAACGCTGAACAGCCGTTCACAGTCAACATGTAGCACGATATGCACTCGTTCCCTTTCTATTTCACAATCATCATCAAATGCCGATACAATTGCAGCTGCTGTGTGAGGACCGAAGCATTCCTATGAGTGTAGGTTGGACAGATTTTTAAGGGTAAAGTCGTCGTCTATCCACTGGGCAGTGAGGCTCAACATGCTAACAGGACTCACGCTTGATGTCCAAATGTCCGTGGTAAAGCTAATTAGACTATCGCCGCGAGGAGATTCTAAATGTTACTGGCAATAACTCTGTTGTTCAGGAAAGGCAAAATCACAAAGTAGCGTCAGCTAGGCATAGCATGCAGCAGCTCCACCACGCTAATCGGCTGGTTATCAAGAGCAGTACATTCAATGTTTTTTTCGTTAAGCTCTTTTACCTTTGGGTGGTTGCTGCTGTTTTTTCTAGTTTTGTCAAAGGACTGAAATAGAGGCTGCTGATGGTTTTTTTTTTGCATCACTTCTGCTTTATAAGTACTGCAAATAGCAAGTTTGTTATCTGTTTTATATATCTCAAAATACCTTCACACGGCCGACAAGTTGCTATGTTCACGGTTGTCATGTAGCCTACGCATAGTAAACAAGCCCTCCTATCAATGCCCATTGGCAGAAATATTCTTATCTGCTGATGCCGTGCCGATATTGTGAATCCCTAATTATGACAGTTAATAATGTTAACTCATGAAGCTAAATGTTTTCTTTAAGTTCGACATTAGGCCTGCCATGACATATTTATGACAGGTTATGTTGTCTAGGTTAATGTCAAGTTGCTATAACACAGAGATTGTTGTTTTGGTTACAGTCAAGTTGTTTGAATGACAGTCCTTAACATTTATAAACACTTGTTCATGTTAGAGACAGGTGTCATGTCATGGTAATGATGGTGTCATTTATGTCAGTCTTATGCACACCCCTTAAAAATAAAGTGTTACCCAATGATCTCAATAGTCACCCAGCTGTACTAACCATGGGCAACCTGCGTCCTGGGATGCTGGGGAAGTCATGGTGCTCATTGTGGTAGCCCACATTGAAGGTGAGCAGATTCAGGGAGCCATAGTAGGAGTAGGTCTCATGGCCCTTGAGGAACATGTAGTGCTCAGCTATGAAGTGACCAGAGATGGGGTGCAAGCCCATTCCCAGCAAGGAGCCAGCCAGCATGTAGACCAAA
>JABXJD010000061.1:2042500-2282500 GCA_013375575.1 Percina caprodes | reverse complement strand
AGCACTCGTCAAAATCACCAACCACCTGCTTATGGCTGCACCCAGTTCATTCAACTCAAGTCTTCTAAATCCATTCCCCCACCTCAGTCACTTCAGGTGTGCCCTAGGGCCCCTACTCTTCATCATTTACCTGCTTCCGCCCAGCAATATCTGCCGCAAATTTAACATTCACTTCTACGGTTACGCTGATGACACCCAGCTCTACCTTTCCACCAAACCCACGCAAACGCTCCCGCCCACCTCCCACTCTGCTCCCCGTCTCTGGAACTCATTACCATCTCAACTTAGAAACATCGATTCATTCCCCCATTTCAAATCCCAACTCAAAACACATCTGTTTAAAACGCATATTCCACTTGAATGTCTATTGCTCTGCTTTTTCTGTTGTTCAGTATTTGTTGCTGTTTTTAAAATGCCCTATGTATGTATACCCTGTACGGTGTCCTTGAGTGCCGAGGAAAGGCGCCTTTAAATAAAATGTATTATCTTAAAGCAACTCTGACTTCTGTTTAACTGGCAGCCAGGTGGTTATAGCTTTAAGGTTTTAATAAGTAGGCTTTATCCAAATATTCTTTCAATGGGTAGGTATTTGATTTTCAATTTTGGGATTCGAATATCTAACAAATAATTTTTTTATTAACTTTTCAATTAGGGATTATTTTCCCATTGCTCAATTATTAATAATTTACACAAAACTAATTTCAAGGTAGGTACACAGACCAGGTGCTCTCAGTGCTGACTGTTCCTTGCTCCTGGGCACAAAAACATGTTTGGTGAAATAATATTCAATTTTTGGTAACATTTTTAATACTCATTTGCCTGCTCTTTATTTGTTCTGAGAGCAACAAGGTTTCACAGCGGGTGTGTTACTGAGGCTACATCCACACTGCTAGAACCTGTAGAAACATGAACTGTCTTGTGATTACCCATGGGCTTCTGCTCAGTGCTATGCTATTAGAGCTGCCAGGGGAAGGCTGCACTGACATAACAATATGGCCCCAAGCCAGAGAAAGCAGGAAAGGGAGAGAAGAAAGCCATTGCTAATTCCTTAGCTGAACTACAGTGGTAAGCATCTGCAGAACTGAATAACGTGTAAACTACTGTGGGATATGTGATAAGTTGCTAAAAGAAGGAGAAAGCTATTACTGTTTGAGCAAACTAGTTCAAGTTTAAACTTATAGTAGGTAACAAAATAGCACAATAGAATATCACAAAATTACCTGGCTTGAGCTAGATCTGCATGGCTACTAGCCCAGGTCCGGCTACCAGTAAGCAACACAGGAGCACTGGCAAAACGGAAAACAGAAATGGTGCATGCCCCAGCACATCAGCGTCTTTTTGAGACAACCAATCCCAATATGTAGAACGCATATTGGCAGTACCAATAACCAATTAATCATTGACATCCCTAAATGAAACATAATGCTGAATAGAATTTTTGAATCAAAGGAGGCAATAGCTGCACAGTCATTTAAATGTATTTGCTTTCAAGAGATGCAAAGAGCAAACAAAGAAGGCCTCCAGGCTACATGGATGTGTTCTATCTACCTAGGAGGAACAGGGAGGTTACAGCAGAAAGAAAAGTTTCAGCAAACACTATCTCCTGTGTCACCACTCCCACAAGGCTGAGCTTGCCCCCAGTGAGAGAAGCCTGAGGCATGTGACTATGTACAGCTTAGCTTTTTACAAGCAACGACAAGTTCTTATGCTCCACAGAACCTCATAACCCCACCTGAGCAGAAATCACGGACTAAGTTAGGTTAGAGGATGTTGGAAACACATGCAACAAAACATTTTGTATATGTTTCTAAGTATATGTTTCTGTGTTGTTTTCTGTAACAAGGAAACACATGAATCAAGTCAATAATCTGACCACTGTTCCCACTGTTGTTGTTGCTTACAAAATTGTAAGTTATAAAGCTTTTTGCAGCAAAGATGGCTACACTGTAAATAACGGCTGTGAAATCTTCAGTTATTTACTTTAGATTTCACAGTAACACTACTGTATGATTTTTACAGTAGAATGCTGTAAAGTTAATAAATTACATCTTAATGAGTTAGTAATTACAACCTTGTCGACATGACAAAAATCACAGTAGTCTAAGTATTACAGTAGAAATCACAGTAGCCAAAGCATTATTGTAAAAACAAATAAAAAAAATAAAAAAAAAAATCACAATACAGCCACTATACTACTGTAAATAGTAAACTACTGTATTTTTTACTTTTAATTGTTTTGTATTTTACAGTGAATACAAAAAATACTGTAAATGGAAGTACGGTACCTTTACTGTAAAAACAATTCACAGTAAATTGCTGGCCAATTGTAAATTTTACGTTAAATTTGTTACAGTGTAGGAATAGTGGTAGCATATGTTGCAAAATATTTGTGTGTGGCGCTGTTATAAATTTAGATTGAACTGTAGTAGGACTCAATTGAACTGGGTTAATGATATTAGAGACTCGCGATTCGTGAGTCAATTTAAAGACTCGGGTTAAAGATCTGAGTGAATCAAGACTTGAACAGGTCTAATGTGGAAATACATTTTTTTATATAGATGTGCACTTATACATGCCCAGAGACAACAGATGGGAAAGAGCACAGGTGCAATACATTTATTGTACACTGCCCCTGATTCAAATAAGCCAATAAATTAATGAAAATTAAAAGCTTGTGTCTCCCGGGTGTTAACACTGAGTTTTACACACTGCATTTTGCAGCTGAATTTGGCCTATTGAATTTGAGCAAGTTCAAAATATATTAGTTGAATTTTAGTCATTTTGCATCTGAATTTGGTATGTTTAATTTTTTAACATTGAACTTTTGATTCTGAATTTGTGAATTTTTAAAAAATAAAATTTGATTTAGTTAGTAAGTTGTTGAAAATTTAAAGAGTAAAATTCAGAGGCAAAAAGTGCAGACACATAATTTCAATGCATAACTGTTCAGTGTTAAAAATGGCTCAATGGCGTTTTAATTTCAAAATCCATTGAAACAGATTTACTTCCATAGCATGTTTCAACATTTTTATTTTTCTGTGCATTTTCATTGATACCAATATCTCGCAATCGCAGTATTGTAAATCGCAAAAGCAATATGACTTTTTCTCCAGCCCAATTCACAAGCCTAAAAAAGACGTTGCAGACAGTGGGCTTAATAAATTAACCTTACCAATCCTTTTTAGTACAATTTAACAAAACAATATACAGAAGGAAAATATGTGTATGTTGATTTTGAGCACTATGCAAAGTTTTAAAAAGTAAAATTATACAGCATGTTGCATAAATACAACATCTTGTAGTGTGGAATCAAAGGCAGAGGGGGCGCAGGGTTTGCTAACATTAGCTGCTTGTCTCATCTGGGGTCTGATAAACAGTAAAGTCAGTGCCCATAATGCTATTTTCCAAGATACTGCAGCTCTTATTCCACTGGAAACACCACAATCAGCCGTTCAGGCTTTGTCCCCATTGGTCACTCTGCCTGATGAGAAAATGCTATACTTGTTCTGTTGTTTATTTGGTTGTCATGACTTTGCGAGTGATGCCATCCTGTCATTGTTCCAGTTGCTCACCCTCAAAAGGGGAGAAAGAGTGGATGACCGTTGGCTTGAGTTCAGGTGAGGATATGTTAGAAAATTCTTAAGGCGGCAATAATATAACAGGAGCGGGCCACTACTACTAAATGTATGAAGTGAAAACAGGGGATCCCCCACAAAACATTTTAATGTCAGGTGTGAACAGGGTCCAGGTCTAAGTACAGGTGTGAACGCACCCTGACAGTCACCTGATCCTGCTGCATTCAGTATGTGCTAACATGATTAATTTAACACAGGATACAGCTTTGCTGTCAATGAGTATCTTTGTCTATGGCACTGTTCTTATTCTAAACACAGTGGCCGTACTTAAGCATCTGTTATGCCAACAGTGTAAAGACATTAGAGATACAAAGCTGTACAATAAAACTATACATGCTTAATCATCCAAAACTAAGTCCTCAGGAGATTAAGGCAGACTACAATAAATAGAAACTTTGACATAATGGAGGCCTTTGTGTTTGCCACAATAAAAGGTAGAATTGGATATGGGGCAGCACCTTGAATTCAATGATATAAACGATTTGCCACAAAGCCCAAGTGAAATGGCCAGTGTCTCAGTTCAATCGTTAAATGCCTTTTTTTTTTTATTTCTTCTTTGGGAATGTTACAATAACAAAGTCATGTGGAGAGCTAAAGATTTGTAAAGATAGCAAAGCTGAATTTTACAGAGAGCAGTATACACTGTTGGCTGCAACAATTACTTAAATGATCAACCATATGCTGATTATTTTTTGCTTAATCATTTGGTCTTAAATAATTGAAAAGATTTAAAATGCCAATCACAATTTACTACAGACCCAATGGACATCATAGGTCTTGTTTTGTCCTACCATCAGCCCAAAACCTAAAAGATATTCAACTTACTATCCTGTAAGACATGAAAAACTGCTCATTCTCACATTTAAGGACATGGAACCATTAAGTCTCCATTAAGCCAATTGTGTTGAAAAGTTAGTTGAACAATAATTTGATAACTAGAAAATGCATTTCCTGCAGAAAATGCGTGGGAATGCTGAATAGCTAAATTGCTAAAGCTAACCTGGTTGAATAGCTTAAATCAGTAAAAGTTGTAAAAATAGTTGAAAAAGTAAGAATGGTTGTAATTAAGTTGAATAACACCACTAATGTAAAAAAGGTGGAAAAATTGAAGAAGATTAAATGCTAAAGCTAAACTGGTTAAATAGCTTAAATCAGTATAAAGATGTTGAAGTAGTGAGAATAGTTGAAAAATTCTGAATAGCTGAATTACTAAAGATAACCTGGATGAATAGCTTAAATCAGTAAGAAGAAGCTTAAGTAGTAAAAATAGTTGAAATGTAGGAATGGTTTTAATTGTTGAATAACAACAATAATGTAATAAATTGTGGAAAAATTCTAAATAAATTATTGAAATGCTAAAGCTAACCTGGATAAATAGCTTAAATCAAGAAGATGTTGAAGTAGTGAGAATAGTTGAAAAATGCTGAATAGCTGAATTGTTAAAGCTAACCTGGTTGATTAGCTTAAATTAGTAAAAGTAGTGAGAATAGTTGAAAAGTAGGAATGGTTTAATTAAGTTAAATTACACCACTAATGTAAAAATGATGTGAAAAATTGCAAATGCTAAAGCTAAACTGGATAAATCAGTAAGAAGAAGCTTAAGTAGTAAGAATAGTTAAACAAGTAGGAAAGTTTAAGCAGAAGTTTCACTGTGGGAATCGAACCCCGGTCTCCCACATGAAGGGTTTGTTTCATAACCACTACGCCACCACTGAAGCATCTGCTCAGTGTGCTATACATTATAATATATAATGACACAGACAGACATACAGAGTATTACAGTGTCTGGGAAATGGTTGTCATGGCTACATATGATCAGTGGCCATGTTTGTAAACACAGCTAGGAAGCCTTTCATCTCTGTGATGTCATCACTTTGATCTGTTAACGATGCAGCTGCTGTGTCAACTGTGGGAAAAACGCAGCTCCTGAGACACTAAACCAGCTCTCAAACAAATGGTCAGATGGGCAAAATGAAAAGTTATTTCAGTAAAATAACCTCCTCATGAGCACCAGAAGGCCTTTGTGAACGTATTGATATAAAATTCATGTTGATAAACTTATAAATGTGGGCGTATCAGCGATTTAAAAAAGAGCTTTGCTCTGTGTTTTGCTCAGAAATGTGGACGATGTTTAACATGGCAGTGAATGGAGAAAGATCCTGAACTCTTGTAATTTGAAAGCTCGCTGAGCAAAAAGTATAATTCATACCACATGAATGAGCACATTGGCTGAAACTAGACAAGAATACCTACGTTTTGATGTATAAATTGTCCATGACAAGTTAGAATTGTTGGTGTGGGAGCAAGTTATAGAGAACAGAGTAAGATTATTTTTTCAAAGTGTTTCACTCTAGTGACATCACTCCTCACTCTACTGCAAATACACTCATTATAAACACAGAAAAATCCTAAAATGTTCACTATACTTAAACTGCTTTTTCACAAAAACTGTAAAATATATCAATCTGAAAAGCCAAGTTCTGATAGCTGAATATTTTTGAACGTTTTAAAGTTTGAACAAAGTATGAAGGCGCTGAAAGTTTTGGGAGCAGAAGAAGATTTGAAGGATTTGAACCTTGCTCTCATTGACTTTAATGTTAAAAAAATTGTTTAAAAGCTTAATATTTGAAAAAGTATAAATAGCAGAAAAATTGTTGAAGAAGTCCATCATCTGCTGAAAGAGCTGAAGATTTGAAAAGTTGAATGGTTTAAATAGCTGAAAGTATGCAGAAGTTAGAGAGAGCCAAAAAACGTACGGAATAAAAAGAAGGAAGAATAATAAAGAACCGAATAACAATAGTGGGACTGCTGTGGAACAGCATTCCCACAATTAGACTTAATGCCAAAAATGTGCTTGTACCAGCTCCTCCAATGTTGCCAAGTGTGAACTCAATATCTTTGACTTTTGGACTGTTTGTTCGACAAAAAAAAAAAAAAAAAAAAATGACATTTAAAAAATGTCACATTGGACTTAAAGAAACTGTTCTAGACATTTTTTAACAGTATATAACATTATATAGACCAAAAAACTAATGGATTAAATGTTGACACATCAATTTTGAAAATAATCATTAGCTACAGCCCTGACCGCTACAGCTCTGAACTGAGCGCTGATGATCATAGATCAAACAGTATCACATAACTTAATAATGTAGTATTAGAGCAAGCAGATACAGAACATACTGTATTTAATAGTTTAGAGCTGTAGTTAGAATAGACTATTAAAATATTATACAGTACGCACTTCTCTTGCTAAGCATGACAGCAAACAACAAAAGCCAACAAAACACCTAGCTACTAAAAAGGACATGTTGAACACATTGCAGAAGTGTAAAAGTCCATGTGACAGTAAGCCTAGTCTTCCGTTATAATGTGTATCCATATGCTGCCGTATGTGAACCGTTATGGCACCTTTACTGTGAGAAGCTCAAAAGAGAGTTGGCGTTGGCTCAGGGAGTGGCTGTAGGGTTACGCTACATTGCTAACGTTATTATGTTTCATTAGCTAAGCCAACTGGCTGCAACTAGCTTAACGTTATATAATAACAATATGCATTTCGATAACAGCCATGTTCTCTCGGTCATTAAAAGGGAATAAACTATTCCCCTAGCTAACCTAAGACTAGCACTCGGCAAATTAACAGGCGGATGTGGAACCGTTAGCTTGTTACGTTAGCCAACTGAGTCAGCTGATATGGTAGTGGTGGTATTTACGCGTTTTAACGGACGTTATTAATCAACATAGCCACCCTCGCGAGTTAACATAGTCATATATATGTTAATGTTAACTTACGTTATAGGTTAACTAGTTAACAAAACTTGCTAACGGATAAGTTAGCTCACCCAGTATTTCTTTTCTCCTGTCGGCATGCGGCTGGTCCGTATATACCCAGTCGAAGTCCTCACGGGCGACCCGATTCCCCATCTTTTTATCCCTGTTTTAAACAAGTTACTCAGACAAAGAGGTAGCTAACGTTGACTGAATATCACACGATCGTTTCAAAAGGAAACTCTGACTCTTGTCCTCTCCTCTATGGTCCTCCTCCTCTCTTCTATAGGCCGGCCTGGCTGATTTGCCCGAACATCAGTCACTCCGCCCCACTGCAGTCAGCTCCTCCTACCAGCTTCATCGAAGAACGGAGAGTAGGCTACGCACTTGTGAACTAATGAACACTTTTTTCCAAATAGAGTAAACTAGTAGATATCTATTTAACTGTTGTCAGAAAACCCAGCTATAGGACTAAATATAAGCCGTTTCATTCTAAAAGAAGAGGGAAAAAAGAACATTAAACAAATAACTGTCTCTTTATGGATATAGGTATTGTTTACCCAAAACTCATTAGACAAGAAACCATAGTGGTCAACCACGAGCAACCCAGGAAAGGTAAAGTAATAGGGCCTAGTGCTAGATTAATAAGTTTTGAAACACGTTGTAATTAATTGATGTGCTGGAAAGAGGCATATTGAAATCAGAGGATCATGTTGGGGGCAAGGGCCTAGCACAAATTCTGGGAAATGTAGAAAGGCATTCTTTATGGGCCCCTCCTTGCATCCAGCTATTTATTCTAGCATCTTTTTGGGCCCTCCTCACACGAGGTCCCTGGGTACTCAGTCCCATTTCCACCCCCAGTCCAGCAACCCTGGCTGAAACTGGCTAAACAGGCCATGGTATTCCAAATGTAGGCCTATAGGAAAGACTAAAAAACACTCTAATTAACAAGAGTGAAAAGAAGAGTCATTCTGTGTTGGCATGGGGTAACAGAGGACTCTGTAGCTAGGGCCATCCTTTTTTGTAGAAGTATTGTATAGAAATGTGTTGCAACGAAAACGGTTTCTCTCTAAATTTGTGTCTGTTCTAATTTGAATGCTCCTCTGCACATTTATAGCGTGATTAGACCTATAGCTAATCTTTTTGTTGCCCTTTCATTTACCATGTCTATGTGTCGTTGAGTCCATTGACATCGGAAAACCAAAGGCCATACTTCAATATTCTAGCCAAATGAGGAACTATGAAGTTCTGTTTCATTTGGAAATGAGTAGCACTCAGAAATGGTTTTAGATATTAGCAATGCTGTTGGTGGATGTGGACAACTTTTTTGTAAGACTACTACACTCTAACCTGGATGTTATCCTAAGTTTTAATACTATGCTCAGCTGCCAAAATCTGATCAGTTGAAGTAAATCATTACATCTTCCACCTGTTTTTAGTCATTCAGAACTGAATATGGAGGCCTTCTTTCTCTTACTGCACATATTATCTTTCAAATAATTTAAATTCCCATTAATTCATAACAGCAGCACTATGATTTGCATAAACAAAGTCCCGCTGAACCAGAACCTGGGCAGCTAACTGTTCAGGGCACACATGGTTTTTGTAGGGCATAAGTAAACATAGGCCTGACATTGCAAGACAAGACATGCTATTTTTATTTGCACTGTGCATAGTGCACTGCTTTAAAATGACAAAATCAAAATTAATTTAAATGAATAGATGGTTTGATTAGCTTCTTTAAATACTTTATTAGCAGAGTCAGTCAAATTTGAACACTTTAAGTTAAGCTTGTTTTGTGTTCCCCAGAAACTAGAAACACATTTCATCTTTAATCTTTTAACCCAATGAAGGAAAATAGATGTAGTGATTATAAGCCCTATCCTATACTGTACTAGCTGCTACACCTCACTATGGAACTGCCTGCTGCACTTCCTCAGTGAGAGGCCACAAGCAGAAAGAGTCGGCAATAACACCTCAAGCAGCATCACACTGAGCACAGGGGCCCCCCAAGGCTGTGTGCTCAGTCCCCTGCTCTTCACCCTGCTAACACACAACTGCACACCAACCTACACTACAAATCACATGGTGAAGTTTGCGGACGACACAACTCTGGTGGGTCTCATCACCAATAACGTTGAGACCAACTACTGGAAAAATCATTGAGGCCGCAGTCCCCTCTCTGCAAGACATATAACACCGGCCTCACCTGAAAAGCAACCGTGATTGTGAGTGACGACAGCCATCGTCCACACAGTCTTTTCAGCCTCCTGTTCTCTGGGGGAGCTATAGTAGCCTCAGTGCCCGCTCCACTAGACTATCCAGCTTTATCCACCAGGCTATCAGGAAACTCAAATTGTTGCTGTTTACTGATTTAGTGTAAAAAAACACCCCTGTTGAGCATGTTTTTTTACTCTTGTGATAGAAATGTCTTGTTTTATCAGGTTTTTTTTGTCATCTATCACGTGGGGATGGTGAGAAACTAACTTTCGATTCCTGCATGTCTAGTATATGTGAAGGAATTGACAATAAAACGGACTTGACTTTACTTGTTACTACCTAAAGTGAGTTGTTTAGACGTGTGTTTAGAAAAAAACAATGCACCAATACTTTATATCATAATTTGTATATTTCCTTATGTGTCCACATTCAATGTCAGTTACTTACAATAAGTTTAAGCTCACAATTAAAACAAATAAAGCTACAATGTTGTACAATGTACAAATACATTTTTATTATCCTTGCCTATAGTATAAAATCTCAATTTCAAAGCAGTATCACCAATATGAGCTAAATTGTTTAACTAAATGTCTCTTGTACTGCTTTACTACAACTGTAACTTTACATTTGATCAAAATACACCAAAAGACAACATTTACAATACTTTTTACAAGATATACTCAGGCAGTCTCCATGTTTGGGCCACGTTTACCGTTTACTGTTTACTTAGATATACATATTCTAAACACTATTTATCTATTTTCATATTGTCTTGTTACAAATAACATAGAGCTACCAAAGGCATTGAAATAGTAATTAACACAATTAATATTGATCAATGCTGTATGCATATATGAATGAAGAGATCCACATAAAAGGAGAATGCCATATGGAGCTGACATGTGGACCACTCATTAGATTTCTCTGAATCAGAGGAAAAGAATGATGTGTGGCTCATTGGTCCGTGTACGTCTTGATAGTTTGTTTTTTTGTTTGAACCACAAAACGAAATAACAAGAAAACCACCTTTTTTTGTTTGTCGTTTCAAACCAAAACAAAGAGACGGTAAAAAAAGAGCCGTTCTCCCGTTTTGGTTTCTGAATTCAAAAAACAAAAAATTACTGAACCAAATTCAAATAACGGTCCGTTTTTTTTTTTTTTTTTAAATTCCTTTTTTCATTTCTCCGTTTGAAGATCTACATTAAAAGAAAGACAGGTGTGCCAAGTGACCCGGAAGTAATAGTAAATAAAGCCTATATAAATAAAAGCCAAGCTTTTAGAATGGGCATAATATGCAGCACCTAACGCTATACCAGAGTAACGTTAGAAGAAAATATTAAATCAATAAATAGGCTGCTATGAACCTGGACCTAAAGAAATATGTTAGCAACAGTAGTTTTACAGTGATTTAATATCGTGCACGCACACACGAGCCACGTTTAATGAGCACATTGTTTGGTTCAATACAGTTGGTAATATAGGGTAACCTAAGAACTTACTGTGTGTGCAGAGTTGGTACTGTTAGCGCTATATTATATAAGTAAATTAATATTTAATGTGGTTTCCATGTAATGGACCAAACTGTTCCCCTTTCTACCAGCAGATGGCAGTATTTAAACAACTGACTATTGTGCCTTTGGGAACTGTTTTAAACCAAGATTACTGATACAGATGTATTTATTGTTGTTCATTTCATTTGGTTTTTGATTTTTGATTTTATTTGCAACCTAGTTATCATCATCATCATTCACCCCCAGCCCAGAGTTAAACATGCATGCTCTTCTGTTTTAACCTGACTCTAACACTGCTATCAGCTTCCTAGCAGCTCAGACAACAAACTCACATCAGAAATGTCCTAATGTAGGCCATATGGCCAAAATAATGATTTACCAGTGTGCTATATACTGTGTGAATCTTTCTTCGCTATACACATTCCAGTGTGTCTAACACACAACACTACCATTGTGCCATGCAAGTGAAGCAAATCCATACACGCTAAACATTTATTCAACATAATAGCACACATGCTTTCAAAGGCATTGCATGTACAATCTGTGTCTGCTGTTGCTGACCATCGTGGTGTTGTTTTAGGCAAATAATAAATTATTAAATTGTTCAATTTTTTTCTATTATGTTCACTTGCAGAATAGTTAACTTTAGTTTAAATCTCCCTTTGTTGTTAATCTGTTATTTTATGCAAATAATAAATGAATCAATTTATTTTATTAAAATGTTTAGATTTTGTTCACTTGCTTATTGTCTATTACACACACTAGAGGCCCCCTCCCACCCACTGGACTGTAGGCCTATATGTGAGACATGTTTTTAAATTTGTGAGTGTTAGTCAACTCCTAAATCAGTTCACGCAGTATAATAGCACACATGTAAATCAGACAAACATTATGAGGAGAAAGAGCTCATTTTGGTGAGTAGGCTAAAGCCTTAAGCAGCAGGGCTAAGAAACGGGATTTGTGAAAGCACAGTGATAATGAAAATAATGGAAAGTGTTTAGCTTTCCAAAACTGCAGAACATAAAACTTAATATCTATATTATCTCCATATGACAGTAGCTCGCACACAGCAGGCATAGTGCGACACCTACTGGTCTGTTTTTGTAATCGTTTTGAACTGCGCTTGGTGGTCTGTTACAGTGGAAACCACATTAAATATTAATTTACTTATATAATATAGCGCTAACAGTACCAACTCTGCACACACAGTAAGTTCTTAGTTTACCCTTTATTACCATTGAACCAAACAATGCGCTTATTAAACGTGGCTGCGATGTGTACGTGCACGATATTAAATCACTGTAATAAACTACTGTTGCTAACATATTTCTTTAGGTCCAGGTTCATATCAGCCTATTTATTGATTTAATATTTTCTTCTAACGTTACTCTGGTATAGCGTTAGTGCTGCATATTATGCCCGTTCTAAAAGCTTGGCTTTTATTTATATAGGCTTTATTTACAATTATTTCCGGGTCTTTTGGCACACCTGTCTTTCTTTTAATGTAGATCTGCAAACGGAAAAATGAAAAAAGGAATTTCAAAAAAACAAAAACGGACCGTTATTTGAATTTGGTTTAGTCGTTTTTCGTTTTTTGAATTCAGAAACCAAAACGGGAGAACGGCTCTTTTTTTTTTTACCGTTTCTTTGTTTTTGGTTTGAAACGACAAACGAAAAAAGGTGGTTTTCTCGTTATTTCGTTTTGTGGTTCAAACGAAAAAACAAACTATCAAGACGTACACGGACCGTACACGGACCAGTTGGCAACGTTTTTATGTTGTGTCAATGTTACGCTCCAATTTGTGGTTTTTAATATTAGCTATGTATATATGTCGTAGGCTACTACAATTCAATACAATTTTCGAATCAATTTTAATTATAGTGTCAGAAGTTATCTCAGGACACTTTATTTAATGTTACAGAGACCCAAAAATATAACCACAGCTCTGTATGGTTTTGGTAGACTAACGTTAATTTTTCCCCAACACAAATATTCTAATATATATCCTTAGCATGATTTCTATATGTTTCTGCCTTACATATATTATATGTAATATTTATTAATTAAAATGTCTAAAAACGAATATACCTATGTACAGTGAGGAAAATAAGTATTTAAACACCCTGCTATTTTGCAAGTTCTCCCACTTAGAAATCATGGAGGGGTCTGAAATTGTCATCGTAGGTGCATGTCCACTGTGAGAGACATAATCTAAAACAAAAAAATCCAGAAATCACAATGTATGATTTTTTAACTATTTATTTGTATGATACAGCAGCAAATAAGTATTTGAACACCTGTCTATCAGCTAGAATTCTGACCCTCAAAGACCTGTTAGTCTGCTTCAAAATGTCCACCTCCACTCCATTTATTATCCTAAATTAGATGCCCCTGTTTGAGGTCGTTAGCTGCATAAATACACCTGTCCACCCCATACAATCAGTAAGAATCTAACTACTAACATGGCCAAGACCAAAGAGCTGTCCAAAGACACTAGAGACAAACTTGTACACCTCCACAAGGCTGGAAAGGGCTACGGGGAAATTGCCAAGCAGCTCGGTGAAAAAAGGTCCACTGTTGGAACAATCATTAGAAAATGGAAGAAGCTAAACATGGCTGTCAATCTCCATCGGACTGGGGCTCCATGATCTCACCTCGTGGGGTCTCAATGATCCTAAGAAAGGTGAGATATCAGCCCAGAACTACACAGGAGAAGCTGGTCAATGACCTGAAAAGAGCTGGGACCACCGTTTCCAAGGTTACTGTTGGTAATACACTAAGACATCATGGTTTGAAATCATGCATGGCACGGAAGGTTCCCCTGCTTAAACCAGCACATGTCAAGGCCCATCTTTAGTTTGCCAATGACCATTTGGATGATCCAGAGGAGTCATGGGAGAAAGTCATGTGGTCAGATGAGACCAAAATAGAACTTTTTGGTCATAATTCCAGTAACCGTGTTTGGAGGAAGAAGAATGATGAGTACCATCCCAAGAACACCAGCCCTACTGTGAAGCATGGGGGTGGTAGCATCATGCTTTGGGGGTGTTTTTCTGCACATGGGACAGGGCAACTGCACTGCATTAAGAAGAAGAGGACCGGGGCCATGTATTGCAAGATTTTGGGGAACAACCTCCTTCCCTCAGTTAGAGCATTGAAGATGGGTCGAGGCTGGGTCTTCCAACATGACAATGACCCAAAGCACACAGCCAGGAGAACCAAGGAGTGGCTCTAGAAGAAGCATATCAAGGTTCTGGCGTGGCCTAGCCAGTCTCCAGACCTAAACCCAATAGAGAATCTTTGGAGGGAGCTCAATCTCCGTGTTTCTCAGCGACAGCCCAGAAACCTGACTGATCTAGAGAAGATCTGAGTGGGCCAAAATCCCTTCTGCAGTGTGTGCAAACCTGGTGAAAAACTACAGGAAACGTTTGACCTCTGTAATTGCAAACAAATGCTACTGTATCAAATATTAACATTGATTTTCTCAGGTGTTCAAATACTTATTTGCAGCTGTATCATACAAATAAATAGTTAAATAATCATACATTGTGATTTCTGGATTTATTTTTTTATTTTTTTTTAGATTATGTCTCTCACAGTGGACATGCACCTACGATGACAATTTCAGACCCCTCCATGATTTCTAAGTAGGAGAACTTGCAAAGTAGCAGGGTGTTCAAATACTTATTTTCCTCACTGTATATTTGTTGTTTACCCCAAATGTTTCTAACAATGTTCAGACCCAGAAAAATATGTAATTGTATTTGGCATATAACCATTGACTCCTGTAGTCTTCTTTCAAAACATAAGAAACACCAGTTGTCCATGAGTATTTGTAACTCATACAAAGTCAAAGCATTCTTCTCAATATCATTCAGCCTTTTTTTCTGCCACAGCATCATTTTCTCAATAATTACATATCACTCAGCAAACCTGTAAAACAGTTGAGAACTGATTTATTGATAAAATGTACAGCAGCTACTATTTAGGGCTGCATGATTATGGCCAAAATGATAATCACGATTATTTTGATTAATATTGTGATCACGATTATTTGTTCATTTTAATCAAAACATATTTTATTGTCACATAGGCTATTTATAACTGCTTTCACATCCATATTATGCTTCATTATTTTTATGTTGAAGTTGTATGCTGTATAGACATACAGCTGCAACACATGTAAATGAAAATTAGCTATCTGAAATAAATAGCGTAAGATATTTTTTTTTAATGTATCCCTGAGAAAGCTCCTTCACTTGTTTTCAACAATAACTAATCAAAAGAGCTACGGAAAGAGAGGGAGTGCGATGGACGCTACTTACAGAGTGACGGCTGGTTCATTATGAATGGGTCCAGCATTGGTCAAATGGCAGGTCAGAGGACGTCGTGTGTATGGAATGTCTGTATCATCACTGCGCTGCATTTTTATGAACTATGAAATCCTGGCCATGGGTCACGTCTCTCGCCCAGGTCCAGCAGGCTCCGTTTCTCACGGTTTTACTCTACGGACTGAAGTTAGTTGCATTCAATAACTTCCTCTGTGTTTTTCGCCGTGGCGGCCGCGATAGCAGAGTTACCAGCGGAAACACTGGTACACATACAGGTTTGCCTCTCATGCTTAACTATATACAGCTGTGTTAATAATAATTAAAACTGTGGACAAATGTCAGAAGTATGGCGGGGCTAAGAGGAGAGAGAGTAGAGGAGAAATCCAACACAGGCACGACTTTACAGAAGAAATGGGTCATGTAACGCAAAATTAAACCATATCAATATAAACAACATTGCAGCGGATGCGAGGACATTAAGTGCACTGGTGCGTCCTAGAGGAAAAATATTACTCGCGCCCTAGAGCCCTGGGAGCTAACAGACACTAACTAGCACCGACTAGCACTGGTCACTGCTGTTGTCTGAAAAACAACACAGACGGGACAAAATGTTGCGTTTACTAGTAAACTGGTAAACCTTGAGACCGACGTAACCGATTATCTATCTGCTATCTGTTGTGGAATTTTCCTCCCGTTACCCTGTCCTCTGTGACTGTCTCCATCTAGAAACTAAGCTGCGTGGTGGAGGGAACAACTCTGACTGGCTCATGATCAGACAGTGGTTTACTGAGCGGTAGATTGGCTTTGCAAAAAAACCCGGAGCGTTTTAGGAAATTACGTATTTAAAATATCGCTCTTTCACGCAAATATTGTTATGTAAAATCAAAGCAATTATGTGGGAAAAACTTAATTACAGTAACATGACATGAATAAACATAAATAAAACTTTAACAGATGAACTCGTTAAAGCGGCAATGGTGGTTAACAATGAAGACAACAACCTATGATCCCACGCAACTTCACAACCATTGATTGTGAGACCCCTAGTGGCAGAAAATATTGTACATTTAACCACATTTTATGTTTAATCAGCTACCTGCCACCTAAATTTTGTTTTAAGGCTCAAACGCTATGCTATAAATAACACCACATCTTCTCTCTCAAGGACGCTGGTATTACCCAATCGTGGGCAGAGATGACTCTTCATATTATTATTATTATTATTATTATTATTATTATTATATAATTGGGTGGATTGCATATTATATACATTGTAATGATATGAGAATGTACTCTGGTATAAAAAAGCATGAACACATACATTAAAGTGAGACACTACAGGTGAATAGACTAACAACAATTAACTTACAGATATCACCATGAAACTTTAACCGTTGATTACTCACATAAATAAGAGAAAAAAATGTATTGAAGGTTTTCTGTAATTTGATGTTTAAATATGCGAATCGGGTTATATCTAATTAAATATCCGCTAATTTGCATATTGAAGCAAAGAATCTGACCATTGAAAAAAAAATAAGGTTCAAAATTATTTTTGCATTTTCTCTAAGACATTTACAGAGGCAATTAGGAATATCTCCTTTTGTTACCCGGTTAATCAGAAAATACTGCCAAGAGCCTTGAAAAATGGATTTGTAGGCATAAATGACTTATCAACAAATCCCTTGCTTCCCAAATGCTTGGAGTGTGAGAAAAAACTCATTTTGAGAAAACGTCCTTTAAAGACTTTTATGGCAAAATTAATTTTTATTGAAATCCATGAATATGAAGACAAAATATGCCTTTAGGTCCAAGACCCATGTCTCACACTGTTTAACATCCAAAAGTCATTATTGGCTTCCTATTGGTCTTAGTAACCAGGCAACCAAACTCTGTATGTCTGTCTGTCTGTCTCTCTCACTCACTCACTCACTCACTCACTCACTCACTCACTCACTCACTCTCACTCACTCACTCACTCACTCACACACACACACACACACACACACACACACACACACACACACACACACACACACACACACACACACACACACAAACAGAGACACACACACAGAGATAGACAGACAGACACACAAACACAGAGAGACAGATAGAGACATATACAGATACATTATACAGTGGTGTGAAAAAGTGTTTGCCCCCTTCCTCATTTCCTGTTCCTTTGCATGTTTGTCACACTTAAGTGTTTCGGAACATCAAACCAATTTAAACAATAGTCAAGGACAACACAAGTAAACACAAAATGCAATTTGTAAATGAAGGTGTTTATTATTAAAGGTGAAAAAAAATCCAAACCATCATGGCCCTGTGTGAAAAAGTGATTGCCCCCTAAACCTAATAACTGGTTGGGCCACCCTTAGCAGCAACAACTGCAACCAAGCGTTTGCGATAATGTGCAATGTGGCTTTTACAGCGTCTTGGAGGAATTTTGGCCCACTCATCTTTGCAGAATTGTCCTAATTCAGTTACATTAGAGGGTTTTCGAGCATGAACGGCCTTTTTAAGGTCATACCACAACATCTCAATAGGATTCAGGTCAGGACTTTGGCTAGGCCACTCCAAAGTCTTCATTTTGTTTTTCTTCAGCCATTCGGTGGTGGACTTGCTGGTGTGTTTAGGATCATTGTCCTGCTGCAGAACCCAAGTTTGTTTCAGCTTGAGTACACGAACAGATGGTCGGACATTCTCCTTCAGGATCTCTTGGTAGACAGCAGAATTCATAGTTCCTTTTATCACGGCAAGTCTTCCAGGTCCTGAAGCAACAAAACAGCCCCAGACCATCACACTACCACCACCATATTTTACTGTTGGTATAATGTTCTTTTTATGAAATGCAGTGTTCCTTCTACGCCAGATATACTTGGACACACACCTTCCAAAGAGTTCCACTTTTGTCTCATCGGTCCACAGAATGTTGTCCCAAAAGTCTTGGGGATCATCAAGATGTGTTGTGGAGAAATTGAGACGAGCTTTGATGTTCTTTTTGCTCAGCAGTGGTTTTCTCCTTGGAACTCTGCCATGCAGGCCATTTTTGCCCAGTCTTTTCCTGATGGTGGAGGCATGAACGCTGACCTTAACTGAGGCAAGTGAGGCCTGCAGTTCTTTGGACGTTGTTGTGGGGTCTTTTGTGACCTCTTGGATGAGTCGTCGCTGCGCTCTTGGGGTAATTTTGGGCGGCCGGCCACTCCTGGGAAGGTTCACCACTGTTCCATGTCTTCGCCATTTGTGGATAATGGCTCTCACTGTGGTTTGCTGGATTCCCAAAGCTTTGGAAATGGCTTTATAACCCTTTCCAGACTGATAGATCTCAATTACTTTCTTTCTCAATTGTTCCTGAATTTCTTTGGGTCTCGGCATGATGTGTAGCTTTTAAGGATCTTCTGGTGGACCTTACTGTGTCAAGCAGCTCCTATTTAAGTGATGCCTTGATTGTGAACAGGTGTGGCAATAATCAGGCCTGGGTGTGGCTAGAGAAATTGAACTCAGGTGTGGACAACCACAGTTATAGTATGTTTTAACAAGGGGGGCAATCACTTTTTCACACAGGGCCATGATGGTTTGGATTTTTTTTCACCTTTAATAATAAACACCTTCATTTACAAATTGCATTTTGTGTTTACTTGTGTTGTCCTTGACTATTTTTTAAATTGGTTTGATGTTCCGAAACACTTAAGTGTGACAAACATGCAAAGGAACAGGAAATGAGGAAGGGGGCAAACACTTTTTCACACCACTGTATATGACGATGTATGGCTAATCATTAACCTATTACAGTGTTGGCGCAGTGGTTAGGACACACGCCCTTCATGTGGGAGACTCGGGTTTAATTCCCTCAATTATACTTCAGCCACTGTGATCCCCTTCAACATTCCACTCACCTTTTTTTTACATTATTGTTGCTATTCAACTCAATTAAAACCATTCCTATATTTTCAACTATTCTCACTACTTCAACGTTTTCTTGATTTAAGCTTTTTATCCAGTTTAGCTTGAGCATTTACATTTTTTTTATTAAAATTTGTTCACCTTTTTTACATTAGTGGTGTTATTCATCTTATTTACAACCATTCCTACTTTTTTAACTATTCTTACAACTTTTAATGATTTAAGCTATTCAACCAGGTTAGCTTTAGCAATTCAGCTATTCAACTATTCTCACTACTTCTTCAACTTCTTCTTACTGATTTAAGCAGTTTATCCAGTTTAGCTTTAGCATTTAAATTTTTCTTTTGAGTTTTTCCACCTTTTTTGCATTGGTGGTGTTATTCAACTTAATTAAAACCATTCGTACTTTTTCAATTATTCTTACTACTTAAGCTTCTTCTTACTGATTTAAGCTATTTCTCCAGTTTAGCTTTAGCATTTCAATTCTTTTTGGGATTTTTTCAAAATTTTTTACATTATTGTTGTTATTCAACTTAATTAAAACCATTCCTATATTTTCAACTATTCTTACAACTTTTACTGATTTAAACTATTTCTCCAGTTTAGCTTTAGCATTTCAATTTAAAAAAATTTTCCACATCTTTTTTACATTAGTGGTGTTATTCAACTTAATTAAGACCATTCCTACTTTTTCAACTATTCTTACTACTTAAGCTTCTTCTTACTGATTTAAGCTATTTCTCCAGTTTAGCTTTAGCATTCATTTTTTTTTAAAATTGTTCCACCTTTTTACATTAGTGGTATTATTCAACGTAATTAAAACTTTTTTCAACTATTCTTACAACTTTTACTAATTTAAGCTATTCAACCAGGTTAGCTTTAGCAATTCAGCTATTCAGCATTCCGACGCATTTTCTGCAGGAAATTCATTTTCTAGTTGTACATAAAATCCATCCAACGCTCTTTCCTTGTGAAGACCTCAATCACAGCGTTGTAAACCCGTCATTACGGGCCTTCAGTTGACATATTGACAGAATGGCAAGGGCTGAAAGACATGCTTGCCCGGTCTGGTTCCGACTGTTTGTTTTGATCCGTTGCAGGGTGGAAAATGTGCGCTCCACCGAAGCCGTAGTTGCTGGTATTGTCAGGATCAGTTGCAGCAACTTTGTTGCTTCAGGAACTGTTGCTTCCAAGTCATGTTCTTTTAAAAAGTCAAGAAGCTGTGTTGGTCATTTGCCCCTCAGTTCTTGTGAGCCATACAACCCCACAAGATCACTTTTCAGCCTGACAAAGTCAAAGTACCTTGCATACTTTGACAGCTTCTCAAGTTTGCTTTCATCAAACTAGCGCAACATCTCTTCAAACCTTTTGCAATCTACCAGTCCAATGAAATCAAGATCAGAAAAGTTATCTGCAAACCTGGTCTTCATTTGAACATTGACATTGTCCAGAATGCAGTAGTAGATGCAAGCTTGTTCTGTTTTGTTTGACAACCCATCTTGTGTCTCGTGGTGAACGAGTTCCATCTCATCACATTTTTCCTCAAAGTGTGTATGAAAACGGTCAAAATCCTGTCGCTTGCTGTCCAACACTTTCATTGTGTCTTTGATGAGATTACAGCAGAATCCGATATCCATGGTTTTGGACTGAAGGGTGCTAAAGAGAGCATCAGTGTCATTGAAGATCCCTTCAAAAGCCATCAGTAGGAAACAGTTTGACCGTTTTGAAAGCCACAACTCAAACCCAGCAGCCATTGCCAATGTTTCACCGTCCCAGTTGTCGGGATTGTCGCCAATAACTTTAAACATGGCACGTAGATCTGGAAGGTGAAATAAAATTGTTTGGACCAGCCTTGAATTGGAGCTCCCCAGAGCTCCTGCTCTGGGGATGTCTCATCCAGGACATGGGTGCGTTTGGATGATTTGCTAAAAAAAGCAGAAAGTCCCTCAGCTGTCTTGAAACAGGTTCTGCACTCTGGGATGCATTTCGCGGACTGGGCTAGAACCAGATTCAACTTGTGTGCATAGCAATGCGTGAAAATAGCTTCAGGCACCTTCTCTTTAACCTTTGCCTGCACCCCATTTGGCTCTGAGGCCATGACAGAGGCTTCATCGTATGTCTGCGCAACCAGTTTATCGCAGCAGTTGTCTTTCTCTAATGTGCTCAGTACATACTGGAAAATAGCTGCTGCTCTCCGGTCGTTGCTGACATCATCAAAGCCTAGAAATGCTTCTTTTACTTTACCTCCACATACATAACGTACAACAACAGATATGTGGGCTTTATTTGTCACATGAGTCGACTCGTCCACCTCCACAGCAACAAAGGGGGCCGCATTTATGTCACTTCTAATGTCAGCGAGGAGCACGTCTTCCACTGAGTCAATCAGATAATTTTGTATCCTGTTAGATGCCATCACATTTTTCCTTATTCCATCTGAGAAGGCAAGCTCTAGCTTATGGGCCCCCAGCACATTAGGTCTGTCTGCACGCAGTTTTGTAACGACACCATTGTTTACTCCTGTCATTACAGATGCTCCATCTGTGGTGATTGCCACTAGCTTGTTCTTCCAATCAGTGCTGACTCCACTTTCCATTATACTGCACACTGCTTCAGCTATATTTGTAGCATCTGGCTTTGAGACAGCTTCAATCAACTTTGACCTTCCCCTCATTGGCACTCCTGACATAGACCGTTTCTTCTTCCATCACTGCACTGTTGAGGGATCCATCTGACATGACCGAGATTTAAACGGTTATTTTAACTTTTGATGGTCTTTTACATGCTGTCTCAGCTAGTGGTTAGCCGAATTAGCTGTTAAACTAACGTTATCTTTCCGGTGGAGGCAAACATACTTTCTTTAACTGTCTATGGGAACAGATCGTGCAGTGTCGTAAATCCGTGTTTATCATAATATCATCTGCGTATGCGCGAACATATTGCACATGCGCAGAACGGATCGTGCCGGCAGGACAGATCGTGTACCGACAGGCTCTTCCACCCATGGCCGTGGGAACTAGGGGTGTGGAGGGTGCTTCGGCATCCCCTAACAAAAGGACAAACAACTACAACCGTAATTAAAAAAAACAAAAACATTTTTTTTTTATAAATTGATTATTAATATAAACGTAATCCCTTTCATTACAAATTACACTGATGAGTAAAGAGAGTTGTGGGAACTTTCCCGGCGGGTCAACAGTACAGACGTTTGCCAGGGATGAGCTGGATACTTTTGCCGAGTACAAGTATTATACGAGTAATACAAGTCAATATCTGTACTCGGATTGAATAAAACTCCTCATTGACTGTGTCTGCGTTCTGTGATAGGTTAGTCACAGCGCTAGTCACAGCGCCCCTCCCCTACACTATTCTGTGATAGGCTAGTCACAGCGCCCCGCCCCAACACTATTCTGTGATAGGCTAGTTCCAGCGCCCCTCCCTACACACATACAGATTCCTTCTGCTGTTGTCCGGCCGGCTCTGCTCACTCACACACACTCAGAACACGGAGAAGTGAACGCAGCTCTCTCCCTCCCCCACAGTCACTCAGGTCCGCGGGTCTTTTCCGTTAACATTTAGGGTTTCTTCAAGCTTCAGGTTTGTTTTTTACTTCAGTTCGAACTAGTACTAAGTAACCAGTAGATTTCTGGTAAACGTGGGGTTTGTTCAGACATGGTGATGGTAGAATGCAGTTTTTTGAGTGTCTGAAACTTTCTTGCTGTATTTTATAAAAAAAATAAAAGGCAGTTGTGGTATAAATAAATAATATTACAAATTAAGATACACACACAAACACATTCCAACCCACCACCCCCCTCTCTCTCTTTCTTTCTCTCTCACTCTCTCTCTCTCTCTCTCTCTCTCTCTCTTTCTCTCTCTCTCTCTGTGTATCTCTTACTCACAGACACACAGAGACACACACACACTCACACATAACTGGTGTGGAAATCCAAAAAAAAAAAAAAGTATCACACTTGATCATAAAAAAATTAAAAACATTTTACTTCTTAATTGCAACTGCATTGTTGTATTCATTGTTGCAAAACTTGTTCTGTATATAGTTTGTTTGTTACCATGACAACACCACTGATCTGAACCTCAATGCTGATGCTGTCATGGAAATAGTTTTCTAATCAGCAATAAATTTCTGATCAACCCATATGAATTGCATGCTTAAAATAACATACCGGTTAAAGCCCCGCCCATTTAAAGAAAACCCGGCCCACTTCCGGGTTAGGCGCCGCCTAGTCCGAGTACAGATACGGATACAGATAATTCATGTTGTAAAGAGATACAAATACAGATACAGATAATGCTGTACTCGCTCATTCCTGATCTTTATGCCTTAAATTTGCTATTGCTGTGCTACAAAAACTTAAGGCTGCATTTCTCTATTTCAATGTTTGTCAGGACTGACTGGCTTGCTTCACTTTCATTTGATTTAATATAATTCAGTGATGTGTGGCTCTGTTTTTTTAACTTGTAGTAGGCCTAGTCTGTGCCAGAAGGCCCATGCCTTCTATCCCTATATCTAGAAAAGTGTACCAGTACTTATCTGAACGACATGATCACTGTCAATAGATGGAAAGAAAACGTTGACGTTCACTCGGTGCTATTCACTAAAAAGTAAAGTCATTGTATGCACTGCTGCGTTGCTAAATGAAGGAGATAAATGAGGAGACTTCCCCAAATCTTGGCAATTCCTCAATTGCCCTCTTACATCTGGCAGGTTCTTAATTATACGGCTGCTGGCCTTTCCACCTCTTCCACATCCCATTCAGTCGCCGTAGTTCTAGTGCTAGGCTGAGATTTTTCTCCCCAGTGTGACGTCATTGCCGAATTGATAAAATACCAAAAATGACCAAAAACTGACATTTAAAACTATTTGGAGACATTTTTAAAAATGATATACAAATCTTGAGTTCTCTTTTTACCCAATAATCAACAGTGGTGGTTAACCTGCAACATGAGCTTTAAAGAAGCTCATATCACATCTCCACAAACCAATGGGTGACAACACACATGCTCTGTCCATTAATATTAACGGTCTATGAGTGGAGCCCACTTAGTTTAGCCCATCTACTACCCATGTGGGGCCCAACAACAAAGCCCATTGTGTGCCCATGCCCAGCCGAAGCCCAGCCAGCCCAAGTGAGGCCCGTGGGCCCCAACTGGATGTGCTGAGGCTGGTAACTCAGATGAACTTATCCTCAGCAGCAGAGGTGACTCTTGGCCTTCCTTTCCTGGGGTGGTCCTCATGTGAGCCTGTTTCATTGTAGCGCTTGATGGTTTTTGTGACTGCATTTGGGGACACGTTCAAAGTTTTCGCAATTGTCTGGACTGACTGACCATCATTTCTTAAAGTAATGATGGCCACTCGTTTCTCTTTACTTAGCTGATTAGTTCTTGCCATAATATGAATTCTAACAGTTGTCCAATAGGGCTGTCGGCTGTGTATCAACCTGACTTCTGCATAACACAACTGATGGTCCCAAACCATTAATAAGGCAAGAAATTCCACTAATTAACCCTGACAAGGCACACCTGTGAAGTGAAAACCATTTCAGCTGACTACCTCATGAAGCTCATTGAGAGAACACCAAGGGTTTGCAGCGCAATCAAAAAAGCAAAGGGTGGCTACTTTGAAGAAACTAGAATATGAGACATGTTTTCAGTTATTTCACACTTTTTTGTTAAATACATAATTCCATGTGCGTTCATTCATAGTTCATTCAAGAAAACACATTGAATGAGAAGGTGGTTCAAAACCTTTGGCCTGTACTGTATCTTAGACCAGGGTTCTTTTGCAATTTGTAGGCCAAGGACTCCTTAGCTGATTGAAAGACGGAGCAGATACCCACTACTTTATTCTTCATTCTAACCCCAACCGGCCAGTCAGACACCGCCTACCAAGAGCCTGGGTCTGTCCGAGGTTTCTGCCTAAAAGGAAGTTTTTCCTCGCCACTGTCGCACTGTTGCTTGCTCTGGAGGAAACTACTAGAACTGTTGGGTCCTTGTAAATTCTGGAGTGTGGTCTAGACCTACTCTATCTGTAAAGTGTCTCGAGATAACTCTTGTTGAATTGATACTATAAATAAAATTGAATTGAATTTATTAGAGATGAGCCGGATACTAGTATTATACGTATAATGAGTACAAGTATTATACGAGTAACACGAGTCAATATCTGTGCTTGGATTGAATACAAATCCTGATTGGGTAACTGACTGTGTCTGCGTTCTGTGATAGGTTAGTCGTCGTCCCCCCTACACACACACACACACACACACACACACACACACACACACACATGTCATGTAATGTGCCCAAGTGAATGAGGCTGTATACCTTTAAGGGCATTCTGTTACGTCCCTATGTAAATATATGCACGCAGCTTCAGTAACACGAGGCTCACGTGCTTGATAAGAGAAGTTCAGCACATGCCTGTATGTTTTACTGCTCCTTTGCTTTCCAATACAAGAATTCATTGAAATCTAAGACCCGTGTGGACAATTGAATTCTTTACATGGTGTCAGAAGCGTTTGACGGACGCATTGCTTCTTCGAAAGATGGCCAAGTTTCACCCTCCGGGAAGTTTTGCCTTTGATCGCCCGAATGAATGGGCTGACTGGAAGCAACGTTTCCGGTGATTTTGGCTAGCCACTAAGCTGAGTGACGAGGACGGCGTAGTGCAGGTCAGTTCGCTGATTTATGCCATAGGGCCTGAGGCCGAAAACATCTTCAAGTCTTTCACCTTCGAGACGGAGGAGGATGAGAGTGACATTAACGTTGTGTATGGAAAATACGACGCATACTTCTATCCTAAACGCAACGTGATTCACGAGCGCGCCTGTTTTCACCAGAGATTGCAGCGGCCCGGTGAGAAAGCTGAAATGTTTATCAGAGCCCTGTATGAGCTATCAGAACACTGTGACTTCGGTGCAAATAGAGAAGAACACATCCGTGACCGCATTGTTGTGGGCATTTTGGACAAAGAACTGTCACGTAAATTACAGCTAATGGCTGATCTTACACTTGCCCAAACCATTACAACTGTTCGCCAGTCTGAGGAGGTTACGTTCCAAGTTCACCTGCAGGGCGAGTCGCATTCAGCAGTGCAGGAAATCCGTGGGAGAAGATTAGGCGGAGGAAAGCCCAAGTGGAAACCTAAAAAGAGAGAAAATGATCAAGGAGACGCAAAATGTGGAAAATGTGGGAAATTGAAACACAAAGATCCGGAAAGGTGCCCAGCCATGAACTCTACATGCAACAAGTGTAAGAAGGTGGGTCACTGGGAAAAGAAATGTTATAGTAAATCAGTCAGAGAAGTGACAGAGACTGTTTCACAGACACCGTACTTCCTGGGTGCAGTCACAAATGAAAACAGACATGATGAACAATGGACAATACAGTTTACAATTGGAACAACACCAATCAAATTCAAAATTGACACGGGTGCAGATGTAAACATTATGGGAGAAGAGACTTTCAAGACATTAGTTCCTAACAATAAATTAGAGTCCTCTAATGTCACACTGTGCAGCCCAGGTGGTCAGTTGGACTGTTTAGGGAAGTTTCAAGCCATCACAGAATACAAAGGAAAGCCGTACTCTTTTCCTGTGTACGTCATCAGTGGCCGAAACGCAAACAACCTGCTAAGCAGAGTCACAGCAACGATGATGGGGCTTGTGAAACGTGTCGAAGAAGTACACAAAGCATTCGGTGAGCATGGAATCCTCAAAACCGAGCCTGTCAAAATCCTGTTAAGAGATAATGCTGAGCCATACACAGTGCACACCGCTCGTCGTGTCCTGTTGCCTTTACTGCAAAAAGTAAAAGAGGAATTAAAACGCATGGAGGAAAATGAGGTGATTGAGCCAGTGACTGAGCCCACTGACTGGTGTGCGCCTATGGTGCCAGTTCCAAGGAAAAATGGGAAGGTACGCATCTGTGTTGACTTGAAGAGGTTAAACGAGGCTGTAAGGAGAGAGAGGTATGTCCTTCCAACTGCTGAGGAAATCACTGCAAAACTCAGTGGCGCAACCATGTTCACGTCTTTGGATGCTGCTTCCGGGTTTTGGCAGATACCTCTACACTCAGAAAGCACCAAGTTAACCACCTTCATAACACCCTTTGGGAGATATGCGTTTAAAAGACTCCCATTCGGGATCACAAGTGCTCCAGAAATCTTTCAACGCAAAATGACGGAGACACTCAACGGCCTGGAAGGCGTGGCTATCTTCATGGATGATGTCCTTGTGTTCGGAGATACTCCAGAACAGCACGACCAGCGTCTTAGCAAGGTGCTGGAAAGGATTGAGTCAGCCGGCCTGAAACTAAACAAAGAAAAATGTAAGTTCAGGCAGGACCAGCTTCACTTCTTGGGTCAAGTCATTGACAAATCAGGTGTGAGACCTGACCCTGCTAAAGTCAAGGCAATCCATGAGCTTCCACCACCACAGAATGTGCAAGACCTAAAGCGTATTTTGGGCATGTTTAACTACTTGGGGAAATACATTCCCAATCTGTCTACAGTAGGTCAGCCACTTTATGATCTGTTAAAGTCCAAGACAGCATGGATGTGGGACCACCCTCAGCAGGAGGCATTCCAGCGGATTAAAGACATCCTGTCCACTTCTCCAGTCCTGAAGTTCTACGATGTGAACCGCCCTACTGCTGTCTCAGCTGATGCCAGCAGTTATGGTATAGGCGGAGTAATACTGCAGCTACATGCAGGGGAATGGAAACCTGTAGCATACTGCTCACGTCGTCTGTCTGATGCCGAGACCAGATATGCACAGATCGAGAAGGAGTGTTTGGCGAGTGTCTGGGCCTGTGAAAGATTTGAAAAGTATCTGTGTGGCCTTGAGAGCTTCAAATTGGTCACCGACCACAAACCCCTAGTGCCACTCATGAATCAGAAAGACCTGGACAACGTGCCAATACGGTGCCAAAGGCTACTCATGAGACATGAGATTTAAGCCGAATATGCACCAGGAAGACCTTAACTGTTGCCAACACACTCTCACGGAGTCCACTACAGTGTCTGGAAAAGGAGGCTGACACTCACTCTGACGTAGCGTGCTACATATCAGCCGTTGTCGACGCCATGCCGGCAACTCCACGTAGGCTCGAGGCCATAAAGACAGCTACAGCAGCAGACTGTAACCTTCAGTTGGTGTTGCAGTACATAAAGTTGGGGTGGCCAAAGTACATAGGCCACGTCCCAGCAGCAATCAGAGAGTACTTTCCCATGAAAGCTGAATTATCTGTATGCAATGGGATCGTCATCAGAGGCAGCCGCATGGTGATTCCAGATGTGCTGAGATCAGACATCCTGAACCGGATACACGACGGACACCAAGGTTTGTCAAAGTGTAGGGAGCGAGCCCATGCGTCTGTATGGTGGCCCGGCATCTCATCAGAAATCTATCAAAAAGTCCAGTCCTGTCAGGTGTGCTGTGAGATGAAACCCAGTCAGCGGAAAGAACCCCTCATCTCTACCCCCCTAACTGACCGGCCTTGGAAAAGACTTGCTATGGACCTGTGCGATCATGACAAAAACACTTACCTCGTTGTGTCAGACTATTTTTCCCGGTTCCTGGAAATTCTTCACCTGCCTACAACCACTGCCTCACAGGTAATCTTGAAGTTGAAGGCAGTGTTTGCCAGATTTGGCTGTCCAGACGAGGTCGTATCTGACAATGGGCCTCAATTTTCATGCCAAGAATTTAAAGACTTTGCGAGAGAGTTTGACTTTACGCACATCACTTCCAGTCCACACAACCCTCAAGGGAATGGACATGCAGAGAGAGGTGTTCAGACTGCTAAAAGAATCTTGAAACAAAAAGACCCTCTGCTCGCCCTCATGTGCTTTCGGTCGACGCCTTGCACCACCACAGGCGTGAGCCCGGCAGAGCTACTCATGGGCCGGAAGATAAAAACAACCCTTCCGACACTGGAGGCGAATCTACAGCCCCGATGGCCTGATCTGGAAACTGTCAGGACTAAGGACGCATTGGAAAAAGGGAAACAAGCATTCTACTTTAATAAGCGCCATGGAGCTAGGCCCTTGCCTTCTTTAAAGCCAGGTGATTCTGTCCTCATGAAGCTGGACCATCAGAAAGCCTGGAGAACACCTGCCGTTGTCTCTGGAGGCAGCGTCACTCCATGCTCCTTTGTCATTGAAACGCCTCAGGGAGCAACTTTGAGACGCAACCGGCGTCACTTGCAGCATATTCCTCCGGCGGCGGAAGCCACACACCCTCTGGCTCCAGATAGGCTTCAGCAAGGTGATGCCACGCAGCAGCCTGGCCCTGCGGTCTTCACAGACGCTGCATCGCCAACCCCCAATGTCAAACCACCGGAAACACAGACGGGACTGTTCCATACCCGGTCTGGTAGGCTGTGTAAACCTGTAGTAAGGTTGGATCTGTGAAGGAGAAATCACATGTTTGCTGTGACAGTATGGCTGTTTCGTTAATGTTTTGGCCATGGACTGTGGGGAGGGGTAAAGAGACATTTAGGCGAATGTTTAGCTATCCTATGGACTGAAAAATTATTGACACTGTGAAGAGCTTATGTTCTAATGCTCATTAGTGTAATGCACAAGGTCATGTTGGAGTTAAGTCTATGGATAATAGTGCCTTAATGTTTAATCAAATACAGTACCTTTTCACATTTTCAGTTATTGGAGCAGTCAGGATATCTTTTGTATCTCGTTCATTCTCTGAAAGAAACAAAACTAAAAGAGGGGAGATGTCATGTAATGTGCCCAAGTGAATGAGGCTGTATACCTTTAAGGGCATTCTGTTACGTCCCTACGTAAATATATGCACGCAGCTTCAGTAACACGAGGCTCACATGCTTGATAAGAGAAGTTCAGCACATGCCTGTATGTTTTACTGCTCCTTTGCTTTCCAATACAAGAATTCATTGAAGTCTAAGACCCGTGTGGACAATTGAATTCTTTACAACACACACACACGCTCTGCTCACTCACACGCAGAACACTGAGAAGAGAACAGCTCTCTCTCTCTCTCCCCCTCAGTCACTCAGGTCCGCGGGTCTTTTCCGTTAACGTTTAGGGTTTCTTCAGCTTCAGGTTTACTTCATAATTGCAACCGCATGTGTTGTATTAATTGTTGCGAAACTTGTTCTGTATATAGTTCGTTTGTTACCATGACAACACCACTGATCTCAAGCTCAATGCTGATGCTGTCATGGAAATAGTTTTCTAATCAGCAATAAATATAACAATTTCTGATCAACCCATATTAATTGCATGCTTAAAATAACATACCGGTTAAAGCCCCGCCCATTTCAAGACAACCCGACCCCACTTCCAGGTTAAATACTGTCCACCCCGCCCAGTCCGAGTACAGATACAGATACAGATAATTCATGTGGTAAACAGATACAGATAATGCTGTGCTCGCTCATCCCTAGTATTTATACATCACGTGTAATGTTCAACATTTGGGAGCTATTGAAAACAGCTAGTATTTTAATACTATTTTAATTAGCTTACCGTAATCAGAATGTTCTATTTAGCCAAGGCACTGTGAAACACTTAACTTTACACTTCACGTGTTATGTGTGATTGGAAAGGCCCTTCAAATTAGCACTTTACTCTTGATTTGCCTTTTTTATATTTTGTTTAGGTACAGAGTTACTTGCAGCCAATTGAATTCAATCAATTGTATTCAATAGAAGTGTAAAAAATTAGCCTGCGTCCAGTTATTCCTAGAAACATGCATGAGGGCCCCTCAGCGGTAAATTCTCTATCTTGTAAGGGGTCCTTGGCTGAAAAACGCTTGAGAACCTGTGATCCTAATCTACATATCTTTAGGACTGTGGGAGGAAACCGGAGCACCCAGAGAAAACCCACACTGGCACGGCGAGAACATGCAAACTCCACACAGAAAGGCCAGGTTCTTACAAAACCTTTCTGAGAGGAACAGAGCTAACCCCTGCACCTCCAGACCAGCCTAAAGCTGATGTTGTCTAGATGTCCTCCAGTGTTTCCATTGCCTCCGCTTCTACTGCTCCATCTTCTTCAAGATTTTTTCCAAGGCACTTCTGTCTTTTCACTGGAAACAGAGAACGTTGATTATGATTCATTTAATTTACTTTAAATGCTGCTGCTACATATCCTATTAAATTCTGATCACATCCTCTCCTTAGGAGAACACTTATTATTCTACCGGAGCTGCAGCCCTCCACCAGCGCATCCAGGGCGAGGTTAGCCTGCTGGGGAATGAAGGCGTTGGTTGTCTGTGCCAACTTCAGCAGCAGGACGCAACCTGTCCACTGTGCTTCAGTGTCCATGGCCCTCCACAGGTGGGCGTGGAGCTCTGCTAGGGTGCCCATTACAGCACAAGTCACAGCAGAGGTTATTCACCTAGATAGTAAAAACGAGTCAATACTCCTGTGTACACAGTACAGGTACATGCACAAGTAAGCAAATGAGAACTGCATGCAACAGAGAAACAAAGAGGAAAATGTCTGCAATACCGCTTCTATGAGGACCAGGCAGACTTCATGCAGTGTGGTCTGCAGGTGTTTTGGATGGGAATTTCAATCCATCCATGTTCTCCTCCCTGTGTTTTGATGACAACTGTGTTAATCATTGCCTTAGAACCAACAGCAGACTGCTGTGGCCCATGCTGTTTAAAATCTATCTTTACTTCTGTAATGTGGATGTCCTACCAGTTATCTGAGGTCAGCTGCATGCGTGAAGCAGTGGGACAGGCTCTTTGCAGAATCGACTAAAGTCTGGAGGTCTTCCTTTGGGTGACATTTTGTCCCACGGCAAGGTCCTTTTGTGTTGGGCGGGGCTGCTTCTGACAGAGGTGCTGGAAACTTGAGTGCCAACGCCAGGAACCCACGGCGAGGTCCTTTTCTGTTGGGTGGGGCAGCTTCTGATGGAGGTGATGGAACCTGGGGTGCCATCGCCAGGGTCCCACGGTGAGGTATTTTGCTGTTGGGCGGGACAGCTTTTGATTAAACCTGGGTGCCAACGTAGGGATCCTTCTGGGAGCTGTTGGTGGTTCAGGTGAAGGACGATTGCAAAACTCTAATTTCTCTAGTCCAGGGGTCGGCAACCTTTACCACTCAAAGAGCCATTTGGACCCGTTTCACACAGTAAAGAAAACACTGGGTGCCACAAAACCCTTTTGAAATTTTAAATGAAATAACCCTGGCTATAATGGGTTTTTTTTGCCTTTGTGCTATTGTGACGCCCAGCAATGTGAGGTCACATTATATGGTTTCATTTTGGATATTTTGAATAGTCAGCATATTTATATTGTTTTATAAGGGCCTCAGTTTTTGCATTTGGTGTAAATATATTTTGTAAGCTCTATGCCAAAGTTCAAAAATCAAAAATACCACAATTTGACAATCATGATATATTTTTACTCGTTTATCTATATTTTCCCCAAACAACATTTCCATTTTTCATCATTTTTTTTTGCATTTCTTATCACCGCATTGCCAATTTTCTCATTATTTTATCACGGTCTGTTTTGGGCATAGGTGAGCTAGGCAGTTGACCCTACTGTTCAGCCATTCATCCTGCATATGAATCATGTATAGCAGAAATGACGTTTGTTTTGAATATAGGAGTGGAGCCATAGACTGTATAGCATCCGGTTCAGCAAAGTGCTGCAAATGCGAAAGTAACTTAATGCTGCATTCTATCTGAATTCCTGCAGAGGGCAACACGCGGTTGCAAAAAGATATCGGTTTCTACAGACGTCCATGGCAAAATGGTCCGTGTACTTGGCGGCCAACGGATTTTCGTTTTGAAATGAAAAAAACAAAAACGAAAAACAGCCAGTTTCCCAATTCCCATTAGTAAATAGGGAAACAAAAAACGGAAAACAACCCGTTTTTTGTTTTGATATTAAAAAACGGAAAACGAAAAACAATCTTGTTATCCGATTGTATTTGATGCGTTTATAGATGGAAACTGGAAAATAAAATACGGGTGTACGTCTCATTTCTCAATTTTACAATGTTATTTTTTTGTGACCCGGTAGTCACTCCTGCGAGTTTGGCGGTCAGCAGAGGGCGCCACTTTGGTCTTGTTTTTATGTAAAGTTGCTCACACATATAGTTGCGGGTCGCGGTTTTTTTGGGCTTGTTCCCAGCTCCATAATAAGTTGTCAAGCAGATATTTTCTATATGTTATTTATACGTAGGAGTTTGTTCCCTTGGCCCTGCCCCTTTCCCCATACACACTGGAGACAGCAGAGTTTATTTCTGCCCACTTCCTGCTTCTTATTGGCTCTGACCCAAATGGCAACGAGTAATGGCCAATCAGAGGAAGAGCAGGGCAGTTTTTTCTGGTTAGGAAAATGCGCGAGTAGCGACTGATGGTGACTACTGTAGGAGAGTTTTTGGAGGAATAAATGTGGGCGAAAATACGGGAAGAAAAATAACAGAGACTGGGAGAAAGAGTAAAGGAGTAAAATAATGGATTCAACCCGTCGTGGGGAACAACTCAAAATCACTGTGAAAAAGTGTGTATTCGATATCCCATCAGTTTTCTAATGTTAAAAGGTGGTTTAACTCCCTCCTGTGGTCATTGTCCTGAAGCTCAGGGGGAGAAAATTAATAAACTCTACCGTGTGTACAGTTTACCAATCTGTCCACATGGATGGAAATGGACAATCCGTCCCCACAGATTGTAAAACCGTGCACACCGTTTATTTATTTTTCTCTTCCAGGATCTTAGAAAAAGTCGCTAGTTTTCGGCTTGTGTTCACAGGCCTGGTTGCATATTTGTTTTGCGAAATCTGGCAACACTGGTTGGCTGTCAGGACAGAAGTCCCTGACAAGTCCCTGCTCAGCACACCACCTCCGCACACTCCTCTCAGAAAAGCCCTGTATAGGTCCAAACTGGGAACCCAACGCAGCTGCTATCTCCTCACAAGACATCACATTCTTTTGGTTTTAAAATATAAAACTAGCATATTTGTCTAAAAACATTTTCACGCTCGTCTCATTGATGTCCAAATGACTTCCGGGTATGCAGCATACAACCGCTTAACACTTTCATAGACAGTTAAGACTACTTACGATCGCTTCCGGGTCACGAAAACAAACATTGTAAAATTGAGAAATGAGATGTACACCCGTATTTTATTTTCCGATTTCCATCTATAAACGCATCAAAGACAATTGGATAACGAGATTGTTTTTCGTTTTCCATTTTTAATATCAAAACAAAAAACGGGTTTTTTTCCGTTTTTTGTTTCCCTAGTTACTAATGGGAATTGGGAAACTGGCTGTTTTTCGTTTTTTTTTTTCATTTCAAAACGAAAATCCGTTGGCCGCCAAGTACACAGACCCAAAATGAACCACATCTCACTTGATTTATTAACTCAGTAAACATCTTCATGATGAGTTTATGGTCTCAATTGCTAGTTTTAAGTATTCTGCAACACAGAATGCTGATAATTTTTTGAATTACGGTCTTGTTGATTTTAAAATCAGCGATAAAGCAGGGGGTGATTTAGGGCGTGGCTATGATGTGATTGACAGTTCTAGGCCTGTCAATCATGACAGAGTGTTTAGCAGCTGTCTATGAGCAAAGTTTATCCATGGTACATGAACTTCATTTTGGGGGTTGACCACGCTTTTCGTCATGTGACACTTTGCTCGTGTTGAGTTATAAACCTTCCCCCTCATATCCTCTGACTGTAAAGAATTGATCAGGTCAAGTCTGGCATTTAACAAATGGAAAGGAGCCTTCCTGCTACACACCAAAAGGTGGCCTCCTGTGTCCTGTCCCCTGGGGTCCTAGTCTAGGCTAAGACAATACAATGTTGATTAAACTGTATTGATGTTAGAATTTCACATTCACATGATAGAACCTTTTGACCTGTAACCAAAACTGACTCCAAAGGGGCAGAGTTTAGAGCCAGGTCCTTCCTCATTGGACAGCGAAGATGCACTCGGCATGTTGCCATGCCAACGACAGACCAATGAGAATGGATTTGAAGGCACCGGGTGAAAAGGAACCGCCCCCAGGTACAGGGGATAAATGGGTGTGATTTAAGAATATTCAGGACTGGTTTTCATATGACTCCATCAGGGGGGAGCATGGATCCAGTCCGCTGTCAGCTGCAGTGTTATCATGTTGTTGTTTGTTGTATTGTCTTTGTATTATCATCTTCATCATTCTGCTGCATTAAACCTTTTCTTAATTCTCAATTGGACCCGAGCCTCCTTCCTCAGAGATCCAACGAACACTAACGCTCGCCTTATTGTTCAGCGTTCGGTTGCACGATAAGACACTCAAAGGAATTGGCAGTTACGTTTTCCGGTAAATAACGTTACTTTTTGTTTTAGTACTGTTTTGTTAGCCAACATTAGCATTGTTAGAAAAAACTAACGACGTGTTCTTTGATTTGATGAGGACAAAGAGAGACGGTGGGTCCAATGGAGAATTAAGAAAAGGTTTAATGAAAACAGCATGATGAAAATGGCTATATGATAAATGCCAGACTTGACCTGATCAATTCTTTAGAGTCAGAGGATCAGTGAGAGACAATAGGGCCATCTTGACCTCTTCACTGAGACAAAAGATGACAATTCAATAGCTTGATATGGAGCCTACACCATTGAATTAAATCATATCTTCTCAACCCAACTGCAGCATATTTAAACAGAAATACATTGTTTTCAAAACATTGTTTTTAACTTTTTATAACTCAACAGCATCCCAATTAATATCAGCTAGCTATCTAGCTAGATTACACCTTGCTAATAACCAAGCTAGCGGGATAACTAATAATTTTATGCAGACTGTATAAACGTATTAAAATATATTTAATGTTACAGTCGAATTCGCACAACAGTCCCACTGGTGATCTGTTTATAACCATATATGATGTTATTGCTTATCGATGCGTGTGTAATGGTAATATCTTAAAATCAAAGCCTGATATAGATAATGTTATAGTGCAAATTCATAAACACTATTCACATAGGATTATCATTTTGGGAATGCATGTGATTTAGAAATAACCCCCTCACATCTGAGTTTCGAGTGGCCCATTCTCACGAGACAAGCATAGAGACTTCCTTGTATACTGAAATATATGTAAACATATGTAAATATATGTAACTCGAGAGTTAGGCAACGTTACACGGAGGCGCCCAAAGGACAGGCACGTAACCTATCATCCCTGCTGTCAAAAAGTCAGTTTTAGCGATAAAATGACGCACATGAGAATATATATTATTGTAAATTTACATTAATGTTCTATCTGGAAAAAATCTTCAGTTCTGCAACCATATATATTGTGTAAATCACCAGGTTCAATATTAGAGCGTAACTATGTAAGACATTTTCTCCAAAAAATCAAAATACATTATTTCAGCCTGTTGGTGTACCTAACAAGCATGCTGTTGCAGGAGTTATTAACCACAGTTGTTGATGCTGTTACACTAATGTCTTTCTTCCACTTAGTTGTGTCTGCTAACCTATTTGAGTACCTTCTGTCAGCACATTAGTTTGTTTTGAGTCACATAATCTTAATATTAATTGGTAATCTATATTTACCAATACTGTTTATTACCAAAATGTAAACATCACTAAAAATGTGTTGCGTGCATCACACATTGTCTAAGATAAATTTGACATGTAGGAGTATGTTTACTTAATATTGCATGTCCTCAACTGAAGCATACATTCATATACAATTATGAGATTGTACATGAATGTAAGGGTTCCAGCCACCTCTCATCTACCACAATCAACCTCTGCTTTATATACCTTGTGAGTCTTCCACTCTGCATCAGATCACCGTCACGACAACCACAGTTAGTCTCGCTCATGACTAACCTTGCTATCTGTTGAGTTATTTGTGTATTTGCCTCTCCTTATCCTTTTTTTGTGCCTCAGCTGCCATTGGAACCTGACTCCTGCCATCCACTGGACCCCCCCACTGGCCGGATTACTGTCTTCCTCTGATGGACTCGCTTCCCAGAAACCACCAGACCTGTTCAACCTGGAAACCTGGACGTGCTGTTCCCCCTCAGAAACCTAGACTCAATACTTGAGTATTTAAAATAAACCTGTTAATTCACCCTCCTGGCTCTGCGTTCTGTCTGTATTTGGGTTCTGTTCACCATTCAAACCTAACAATTACCACTTCAGAAGTATGTATTAGGCATAACATTTATATATTTTATTGTATGTATGTTTTATTGTATTTAAACTGTTGGAATTAGATCTTGACATTGCATGTCCTTGTATGGTTTTTAGTTTTCATACTTTAAAAATGTCAATGCAGTAAATATCAGGTATATTGGATTTAATCATTACATTGAATAAGTTGTTTTTTTCCTTTGCAATTTATGATCATACTTTTGTTATGAGTTTATGTTATGAATAACCCTACACAGATTAAACAGCACCTAGTGCATTTTCAATTACACTTGACTTAATTACAAATTCAGTCAAATTACAAATGTCTTTGGTATGACTACAATTCTGGATGTCCCTATAGTTACGTCAGAAAATGACAAATGTAGCTCTAGAAAGACCTTTTATTGCACATTGAAATGGGCATTTATTTAAATAATTACATAAACCACAAACACGGGCAATATTTCTAAGATTACGTTGAAAATTGAATTAAATAATGTAGTTGACCTTTAACAATCCAGTGTAAATTCCACACATAAAACATTGCTGTGGGTTAAGGTAAAGGCAAACTTAACTGTCACAATGCATGTCTATAAAAGAAAAGGTTTTATTCTCGTCGCCAGATGCCACTGGAGCGCGCTCCCTGATGACGTCACGTCTGTAAAAGCCATAGACCGTTAAAAATAATTAATATATATACAGTCTATGGTAAAAGCCCAAAGCCTCTATGAATGAAGAGATCTCTCGCCGGGTGCGGTGGCACGCGCCTGTAATCCATGCTACTTGGAGGCTGAGGCTGGCGGATTGTTTGAGCTCAGGAGCTCTGAGCTGCAGTGGACTATGCCAATCGGGTGTCCGCACAAAGTTCGGTATCCATATGGCGCTCCTGGGGGAGCCCAGGACCACCAGGTGGTCTAAGGAGGGGTGCACCGGCCCAGGTCGGAGACAGAGCAGGTCAAAGCCCCCGTGCCGCTTAGTAGTGGGATTGCTCCTGTGAATAGATGCTGTAGTCCAGCCTGAGTAATACAGCGGGACCCAGTCTTTTTACACTCCTTCTACTGTTCAACACACTGCTGGGATAACACACACATACACACTCAACAACAATGTTACAACATGTTACAGCAGCTCCATCACTGCTGCTTTACTTTCTGGTCTCCATGGAAACCTTCACAAACCAGTTGGGTGTATTTGTCCTACAGCGCCTCCACCTGGAGGAAAGGAGCAATGACCATCAATCCCAGCAGGCAATGCGGCACCACAGATACTGTACAGTAAAGTAACAGGGTTTCATTCATTCAGTCAACTTGATGGAGAAGAGAAATTCCTCCAGGAATCAAGTGTGTATGGCTGCAGCCTGGAGCGTCCCATGTCATCCGTCCCGTCTCATGCGGTCTCGTCTCATACGGAGGTGTGTCCAACGGTAAATTCAGAGGGTCAAAATACGAAATCGCGACTAATTTTCCAGATGGAGTCACGGGGAAATTTGTTACCACGTTTGTTGCAATCAATTGAAAAACGTTAAAAACTGGACATATATTTCCAGTAACAATTTTGCCATAAATATAGTTTGATCATTTCTGAATGTTATGGTTGTGTTGACAAGATAAATAGCCTACAGACTATCGTCTGGAATAAAATAAGCCTGCTTCAACTATCAAGCTAAGGAATAAAATACTTTTAATATTTGGTGTTTTTTTAACTATCGATTATCATACTGATGAATAAAACACTAAAATATATGTCCGTCTATAAAATAAATGCAGATTATAGGCAAACTAAAAAAATCCTTCTGCCATCCCCGAGCTTCTACTTTTCAAAATAAAAGCTCGCATCTGGAATAAAATATTTGGATTTTTTTTTAAATATTTAAAAATATATGTCCGTCTCTAAATAATAAATGCAGATTATAGGCAAACTAAGAAATTCCTTCTAGCTGCAACTTGGATCCAAGTTGCAGCCATAGAAGGAATTTCTCTCCCAACAGAGGTCAAGCATTTGGTTTTAGTTTTAATTTTTCCCCCTTTCATACAAAAATACAACAGAACCGCTGGCGGGGAAGTGGAAGAAAAATACAACCGCATTGTGGCCCAAGGCCGTGGCAGCAGAGACACGCAGTCGGATGCAGGACGGGTCCCAGAGACCCGAAGGCCGATGCCGCGGTAGTAGAAAAATACAACCGCATTCAGCCCCGGGTCCCAGAGACCCGACCGCATTCTGCCCCGGGTCCCAGAGACCCGACCGCATTCTGCCCCGGATCCCAGAGACCCGACCGCATTCTGCCCCGGGTCTCAGAGACCCGACCGCATTCTGCCCTGGGTCCGACCCGACCGCATTTTGCCCCGGGTCTCAGAGACCCGACCGCATTCTGCCCAGGGTCCCAGAGACCCGACCGCATTTTGCCCCGGGTCTCAGAGACCCGACAGCATTCTTCCCCGGGTCTCAGAGACCCGACCGCATTTCCCCCGGGTCTCAGAGACCCGACAGCCGAGGCAGCACCAGTAGAGCTACAGTCGAATGCTCTCGCCATGCTGATAAGCAGCTGTATTTGCAGCAATGTCCCAGTGACGTGTGAAAACAATATAGAATATAAAATTAAAAAGAGTCTTAGAAAGAGTGTAACATGTTTATTTTTGTATTCTGGTTCTTGTTGTGTGCAGATCCTTGTTCCTGCCGTTAGTTGGCAGAAATGGCTGCGTCGCTGATGCAGGTTTCATCAAATGTAGGCTAGGTTAATATGGAACAACACAACCATAACATTCAGAAATGAGCAAACTATATTTATGGCAAAATTGTTACTTTAACAGTTTTTAACGTTTTTCAATTGATTGCAACAAACGTGGTAACGAATTTCCCCGTGACTCCATCTGGAAAATTATTCGCGATTTCGTATTTTGACCCTCTGAATTTACCGTTGGACAAACCTCCGCATGAGACGAGACCGCATGAGACGGGACGGATGACATGGGACGCTCCAGGCTGCAGCCATACCCGTCTCCCAGGAATGGCTTCCTGTTAACTTGATAGGCCTGTGAAAAAAGCGTGTTGGCTTATTAGAATGTCGAAATAAGTAAAAAGGCTCATGAGTGTGTAATTTTGCAATCAGCCATCAGGTCTGCAGCTATGAATTTACTTTATTACTTTATTATTAGATAATTTAGTGTCACCAAAATTACATCTCACATGATTGGTCTCCTGCTGGTAATACTACAATACTTACTTTGGAAAAGTGTATTTGTGTGTGTGTGTGTGTGTGTGTGTGTGTGTGTGTGTATATATATATATATATATATATATATATATATATAGATATATAGATGTACACTAGAACAGATATCTTATGTCAAAACAGGGCTTTTTCTTCAAATGTGATCAAATAAAAAAACACAAGCTGCTTATTTTCCATTTTAAGTCAGACTATAAATAATATATACAGTTAATAAATTGACTACTTTATATTATTAAACTACAATATTAAAAGTAGCCTAACTATTGTTTATAAATCAAAGAGTCACAGAACATTAATTTGCTACTCTGCTTTCTCAATTGCAAAGTAACAACAGTCCATTCAGCAGTTAGTTAGCAGCCCATTTCTTCTGATGAGGCATGAATTGACTAAACAACCATAATAATTAAAGAATAACAACTCATTATGCTTGGATGAATGAATAAAATAAAATTTTATTATTATTAAACAGAGTGAAACAACAAAAAGTGTGTGTGTATCTAACTGGAAAAACAAGAACAAAGTGAAGGAACAAGGATGAATATTGGGTATTTATAAGTGTTGAGAAGAGAGGAACGCGGTGGGGAAATAATAACAGTTAACATTAAATGACTCCTGTATTGGTCCTCATTTTCCCAGAGGCCTGCAGTACACCGCGGGACCCCGGTCTATCCCACCAGAGCTGTCCGCCGTTAGGTGCGCAGCAGTCAGATAAGGTCTTAACCTGTTCTGCTCTGTGCAGCCCCGAATTCCCCAATGATTGCACCATGCACATATAAATAAAGATAAGTACATTCATCATAAAGGGCCTCTGATATAATATAGAGAGTTGACCATTCAAAAGAGGTAGCTATTTAATCAATTTCCCCTGGAGATACCTTCACAGCTGGCAAAGTCAAACTAGCAGGCAATCGCACGTCTACCAAGTTAAAAATATATGTAATTAAGATGTGCACATACAAATAAAGCTATTTAATCAACGCCGTAGAATGGATGTATCGAACTATGCAAAGCTGCATACCCTGGAAGATGACGGCAAAAAGCGTACAACGGCGCCCAATGGGAGTGTCGCCACTCTGTCTATCTCTATCACTGCAGAGCAGACTGTTACGGCCTGGTGTTGAAATCCTCTACAGTGAAATACAGTCACAATTTATACAGTTTAATATTAGTTGTCAACATTTTAACCGTGTTCAATTCAGCTACTAGCTAAAGGTAAGCTTACGTTACCTGCTGTCGAGTGTAAAGTCAGGCGCAGAAATGAGGCACTGAAATTATCCTTACTTATTCAGTCCCGTTACTACCGTTTTGGCACCGCATTTTGGTACCCAACCCTAGTTAGGACTAAAGAAAAGAAGCCAGGTACAGGTCACTGTAAGGTTACAGCGGACGTTGCTGTTTGAGTTTAGCAAAAGATTATTGTTCTGCTGCAGTTTAGGCACCAAAACAACTAGTTAAGATCCATCTACTTTGACCTCCTCTCTACGCATATTTGTGCTCTTATAAGTAGATTACTTTTCGTAGCTATAGGCCTATGAACCATGGTTCGAGGTGTGGATGACAGAATGTGGCCAAATGCAAAAGACACGATTGAACAGCACTGTTGTATTAGCTATATCTACATGTATGTATAGTGAATAAACAAACATTTATTCTGTGTTGCATTATTAGAATGACTAGTTTAGGAAAAGAAAGCATATTGCAATTTCTGTATTAAAACAGGTAATAATATTAACCATTTTCATGGATGCAAATAAATACACATTAAAACACATATCGCTCTGGTTAGTCCTCATATCTCTAAATAATCTGTTTAAAGACATTACAGCCTCTGTGGTTTTAGACTTGTGCAAAGGAAATCAATAACATGATAAAGAGCCGGATGCTTCAACGTTTCTTATGATGACCAGATAAAATAGTCTCGTGAAAGCCATAAAGTGTTTCATTCAGAGGTCTTGGTTTGGGTTTAATTTGGTTTTTATCTTTTTTTGTTTTTATTGGGTTTTGAAATTTAAGATGTTGTTTAATCAGAAATATTAAGCTTTTGGTGAAAATTGACTATTATTTTTCATACTGTAATTTGAAGCTGAAAGTTGTTTTGGCTGTGGGTGCAATTTCTTTCATGCCCAAGGTACAAGTTAAATGATTCCTGTCAGCAAAATGGAAAGTTTAGTGCTGTAAATGAATGAACATATTCAAAGTTATTGTTCTAACAAACAAATATATAAATTTTCATTGACTCCGTGGTTGGTGTGACTTATTAAAAGCAGGGTAAGGTTATTGTGTACTTCACTGCTTCATAGGGTTAGGGTTAGCCAGTCACCTCTTTGAATCAAAACATTGGGTTACATGCAAACACAGTTACATAATTAAAACACAATACAGCTTGATACATCCACCTTGTGTTGTGAAATCAGAGGGAGAAATCCGACACTGAACTATTTACTGTCTTTCAAATGATCCTGCATGTAGTGTGCCAGCGCCTTGCAGTTCGCCACCATCGGTGTATGTGAATGGGTGAATGAGAGGCAAATTGTAAAGCTCTTTGTCCGGTAAGGTAGAAAGGCACTATATAGATGCAGTAAATGTGAAGTAGTTCTAATTTAACATAAATTCTTTCAGGAAGAACTAATTATTAATTGATCCACTCCTAAATCAATTCAGCTGTTATCCTAATAAATTTATATTTTATCATGCATGTAAAACTGTCTCATACCCTCCACCCTCCCCCTTCCACCTCCAGTCATCTACTCCAGCTGATCGGTCCGGAGATTCCTTCAGGCTGGTCTTCGGGCTCCTTCGTCGCCACCACCAGTGTCTAGATTCCATTTAGATTACCTATATTATTACATGTGCCACTGCTACTTAACCAAGTTGGTTCACTGCTGGCTACAAGTTAGCATCAAACACAACAAAGGCTGTCACTTAATTGGCATTTTTAAATGATTCCCACTGATTCTGTTATTGTTCGTAGTGAGAAAAGTTTATTATTTCATGGATTTCACAAATATTGGTCTAACTATTGAGTAGTGGCAGACCCTGGGCTGTCTACAGAGGCCGCATTTTGTGTTCTGGGGACAGGCAGCTAGCAGATAATGAGATGTTTTTTACAGTGTGTTCTGGGGACAGACAGCTAGCGATAGTGAGGAGATGTTTTTTTAAAGTGTGTTCTGGGGACAGGCAGCTAGCAGATAGTGAGGAGATGTTTTTATAGTGTGTTCTGGGGACAGGCAGCTAGCAGATAGTGAGGAGATGTTTTTATAGTGTGTTCTGGGGACAGGCAGCTAGCAGATAGTGAGGAGATGTTTGCTGTAGTTTGCTGTAAAAATGTAGCCTAAAAACGTGTGACATTGCTTAGATCACCATTAAGTGAGAGCAGTATTGGAAGGTGCATTGAGAGAGTGGCGTCAGTGAGAGTGTGGTTGAGCAAGGCAAGCGGTGCCACAGTAAGAGCAGCGAATAAGTTCTGCTGCGAGGAATGTGAGAGAATAGCAAAGATGACGGAGTTAACAGTAAACAATGAAACAAGCAATACTGGGAAGCAAGTGTCTAACTGCATTTTGTGTCACACTTGTGAGAATTTACACAATAAAGTTGTGATAATAAAAAATACTGGGAACCAAGCAATCGGCCCGTTCCAAACAGGCACAAGCTCCGAATAGGCACTGCACTAAATCAAAACTAACATGCTTTAGTTGCATTGTGGGAAATGCAGGATCCAGAAGAATGAATCATAGGGACTACTTCAAACTTCAATTTTCACCTTTCTTTTTTTTAATCTGTCTTATGCAAGTCCCCCTACTTTAAAGAAATCCAATCTAGAGTGCTCCTTTAATGTGAGTCATGTGGATAATTCTAAAAGCAACTATTTCTAACCAATACAGACCATAACAAACAAAGTGTCTGTGATATATTATGATCAAAACCTCAGGGCAATCAAACTGAAGAAAAAACACAAGAAGACATTTATGTTCAAAGTGATTAGAGACATCACATGTATTTACTATATATCTCTAAATAATCAGCCTCAGTGGTTTAGATATGTGCAAAGGAAATCAATAACTTGATAAAGGGCCTAATGCTTGAATGTTTCCTATGATGATGAGATAAAGAAGTAATGTTTGTTGAAAGAAAATAGACAAAAAAAGAAGCTGTTGTCAGGGTTGGTTTAGAGTTAGAGTTTATGAGATGAGTGGTGTGAGTGGTTGTCAACCTTGGAGCAGAATGGTTGCAGCCACACAGCTCTCCTTCCTGCTGTTTACTCTCATCAACAACATTCATGCAGAAGAACGGATTATCATCCGAAAGGAAAAGGACTCTTACACCTTTGGCCTCCCCCAGAACACCAACTCCTGCCTGATCTCCAGATTTGTTGGGGAGGAGAAGCTGGTCCTGTGGAACACGTCTGACCTCTGGTCCCAGAACTCCACAGTACCTGAAGACTTGAAACGAAGACTTGTTAGCAGGGCCAATATTTTTTCTTACACCATCCTCAACCTGACCCATTCAGACTCGGGCCCGTACCGAGAGGAGTGTTGGACTGAGGGCAACGTGAAGTATGAGAAAATCTTCAATATCACTGTTTGTAGTTTAGTAAATGAGAACAAACATGTTTCACAGAGACTTGGAGAAACAGTGGACCTGCCATGTGGGGGAGCGGCTGACAATTTGGGTATCCAATGGCTCAAGAGTAGTGATGTTAGATATGGGCAGGAAACATGGACCGGAGAATTTGGGCACAAAACTACATTAGTAATGGACAATGTTACAGGAAGATACCAATTGGTGACAAACACATATGCTCTTCGTATATTCAACCTCACAGTAACAGACTTTGCAAAGTACAACTGTCTGGTGATGAACCAGCAGCAGTGTGTCAGCAGTACCTCCCTTGAGTTGTGCCAACAAGCAGAGATAATCTACCGGTCAGTTGAAGAGACGGCTGTGTTGCCGTGCACCGTTGTTGATTTCAACTATGACCAGCCCCCCTATTGGAAAAAGCATAATCCAAAAACACAGGTCACTGAGACTGACCTAGGACGACAAAACCACACTGTGCTTTCAGTGGACCAAAACTACTCGCTGGTGTTTTCATCTCTAACGTTAAATCACACAGGTAGATACTCCTGTAATGCCTCTATGAGAGAGAAAACGTATTGGCTTGTGGTGTGCCCCAAATTTGGCCCCCCTGCCGTGAAGCTCTTCTCAGAGGGAGAAGAAGTCTCTCTCACATGCAGACATTTAGGAGAGGGTCACCTGTGGTTCATCAAGTCGAACCGAACAGAGGGAAGAATCTTTAGTGCAACGCCTGATGTGAACATGAGCAGAGTGAGCCACTTCAAGAGAAACGGGAGCCTGTTCATCGCTAATGCTTCACTGGAAGACACAGGGGAGTACTGGTGTGCAGCCATTGACCCATATTATCGGTGTGTGTCAGCCAGCAAAAGTCTTGTTAAGTACAGAGAGCCGTTTGGGCTTCCCTCCACCTTCTACATAGTGAGATGCTCAGTGCTCAGCGTTCTGCTGCTGATGCTCTGTGTTGCTGTAGTTGCTGTGAACCAGAGGACCAGGAGAGCAGAGCAGCTTTCAGCTCACAGAGAGACTTAACCCTCATGTTGTCTTCCCGCCGACTTGGAAATTTTTGTTTTTCTGAGTCAAAATTTAAAATGAAGACCCTTTCGTCAAGGTTATGGTCATCTTTTTTGACCCTTTTGTGTCTTTCCTCCAATGATTTTGTCACTTTTTCAAATTTGTAAAGGTTTTTTATTTTTACATTTGTCACTTTTTTGGCATTTTTGTCACTTTATTTGACATTTTATCACATTTGAGTCACTTTTATTGACATTTTTCTCTCTTTTTTTACACTTCTTTTTAAAGTTCTTTTACCAATTATTTTTTCTCCAAATGCTATAAAATTGACAAAAAAAAAACACAAATTCAATGAAAGTAGTGAACTGATTATTTATTTAACTTGTGAGGAACATTGTTGGGAAGATTGAGAAGAGAATATTTGTTTGAAAGAAACCCAAATTTGTGATATAGAAACTTTTTGGAAAGGTGTCAAATTTGACCCGAAGACAACACAAGGATTATGTGTGTATGTTTGTATATGTTCCTTTCATCATTGTCTTTAATTCAGTGTGTTATATACTTGATTTTAAAACATTAGTTGTTGATGTTCAGTCAAATAAAACATTTGAACATTAACATTATTATTATTGCTAAATGAAACAAAGTTTAAAAGTAAAAGGTGAAATGTAAGACAGGAAATTGTTTCATTCTGTTCTGTCTCTATCTGAACTATACATAATGGACGATTAAAGCAGTCTTGCTTGCTTGAACTTTTTTGCATATGTGCAGTCATCATCTCTCTGCCTAGGCAACGTTATCTGTACTGGTCTGCGTGTGCGGTGTAACCTCTAAATCAGTCCCCCGTACAATGGTACTTAAACAAACAATCCTAATGTTACAGAAATAATACCCAAATTACCCAACAATTATAATAGAAAATAATAAAGCTGAGTGAAAAGGTTTTGAAGGTTAGACGTTAACCTTTGATTATGATGTTGCTGCCGGCCTCCATATTAGTTTGTTTTGTACATACATATATACTGTATATAATATAATATAGCGTTATTACATACGCATTTTATTTTGTTGAGTTTGTTGTTCAGTTTTTTGAGCTGCGTGCTGACCCACAGGAGGGACTCCTCTTTTATGTCATATTGTTTTTAATATTTTTGAACACATTGGTAATTAACCTTTTAACATTACACCTAAGGACTTTTGTTTTTTAATTATTTCACCTTTACCATTTTATCATAAACCAAATGATTGTGTGATTTCTTTTTATATTACATGTGAAGGAACTTGAATTTGTCTTTAATGCATTCATAATTGTATCTTGTAGTGTTGTCAGTGTTGTATACATGTTAATATACCTTGGTCTATATCAGCCTATAGTTAATTGTCTGAATAATAATTGTTACAAATAAATGATAAAACTTGGGACCCAGATTTTTTCTGTTTTGATTGTGATTTCTGATTTTGGTTATTATAAGCAACATATTTCTCAGTATGTAAATTTATCTTATATTGAATTTCAGACCAGATTAACAAACTCCACAAATATCACTTTTATCTCTGCCTGTACTTCTGATTGCAATTTACTGCATTTCATTACTCAGTATTCCTCCATGCTCCTTTTTATATTTTGTGTATACATGGTACACATGTAGGCTATAGGAAGTTTTCTAGTTCAAATAAAGGTCACAGAAATAACTCTAGATATATAAAAAAAGGTTCAGAGACTTTGATGACTGACACAGAAGCATTTAAGGAAATCTAGAGTGAAGAGAATTAGATTAAGCAGTACAATTTCCTAATAAATTTTAATGATTTGAGTTGTTCTGTCAGTTTTCAACAAGTATCGGCCTTCAACGCTGCATCCATCCATCCACCCATCTTCATCCGCTTATCTGGTATCGGGTCGCAGGGGCAGCAGCTCCAGTAGGGGACCCCAAACTTCCCTTTCCCGAGCCACATTAACCAGCTCCGACTGGGGGATCCCGAGGCGTTCCCAGGTCAGGTTGGAGATATAATCCCTCCACCTAGTCCTGGGTCTTCCCCGAGGCCTCCTCCCAGCTGGACGTGCCTGGAACACCTCCCTAGGGAGGCGCCCAGGAGGCATCCTGACCAGATGCCCAAAACACCTCAACTGGCTCCTTTCGACGTGATGGAGCAACGGCTCTACTCCGAGCTCCTCTCGGATGACTGAGTTCTCACCCTATCTCTGAGGGAGACGCCAGCCAACGCTGCAGCTGCAGGTTTTATTTTCGTCGCCGGATGCCGCTGGAGCGCGCTCCCTGATGACGCCACGTCTATAAAAGCCCAAAACCTCTATCTATGAAGAGATCTCTTGCCGGGTTTTAATAAAGAAATGTTACATATTGTACCTTTAACAAAAGACAACGACGGTCCTGGCTGTCCTCTATCTGATGTCTCATATTTCAGCATTTGTTTTCTTTATTTGGGAAAGCATGGGAATAGCAATTTATCCTGCAAAGCTGTCAGAGAGGAAACTATAATTTTATACAAGTGAGGCTCCAGTGATTGTCACAATGACAGTGAATAACAATATAATATATATGGAACATATTTTATTAAGAATGTAACAATATATGTTGACAAAACATATCTCAATACAAACAGGTGACAATGAAAAATGAGCAGCTCAAGTCTGATGGTTTCAGGTTAACTGCAGCATTTATTCAAACAGTGAACAAACTGGTATGACAAGGGATCCGCCTGTTGTACACACACACACACACACACACACACACAAGTGTCTGCACATAGTGACTCTTGAACATCAGAATAACTGCCTTTTTACATTCTTCTTGTCCTCACACATTTCAGTCTAGACTATTTTTGTGGGACAGTTACCTTCAAACTACTCCTTATATGGAAGACACTTCTAATAGATTCACACATTTGAATCTATTCTAAACTGTGGGACAGGGTTACCTCAAAACTAACCTTTATGTGGAAGGCCCTTGGAATAGATTAAATACATTTGAAAATGTACATGCTTAAATATTCCACCTATCAGTTACGACTGGTTCGGTTGGTTGCTACAACTCAAGTCATTACTTAAAAAATGTATCATGTATATATACACTACTGGTCAAATGTTTGGGGTCACTTAGAAATTTCCATTGCACTCCATTATAGACAGAATACCAGCTGAGATCAGTTGCATTGTTTTTTTAACCAGGGCAGCAGTTTTTAGATTACATTATGTGCTTACATAATTGCACAAGGGTTCTCCAATGTTTTCTCAGTTAGTTTTTTACCATGAAATCAGATTAGTAAACAGAATGTGCCCTTGGAACATTGGATGAGTAGTTGCTGATAATAGGCAATGTAGATATTGCATTAAAAATCAGCCCCCCACTCAGATCAGCTGGTATTCTGTCTATAATGGAGTGGAATGGAAATTTGTAAATGACCCCAAACTTTGTGAACAACTTGTGATTTTCATCCATGTAAAAGAATGTGAGTTGGTGGTTTACAGTGTGTTACATTATTCCTTATAGGTTTTAAACACATTGTCACTGTCTGAACATTGTGCTTTATCCATGTTGTGAAAAATATAAGATTTATTTGTAAATTGTCTATCTTGCTAAACTATGCTAAAACACTAAACCCCATTCTCTGAACCAAATGCTCAGTGGCCTAAACCATTTGTAAAATGAATCACTCTTATGGCAAAACCCTACACAAGTTCAGGTAGTTAGACACCAGTTGCCAATCTCATCCACTGTTCTTGTAAAACTCCTTCTCACTCGCTACATTTCACACTGTGATGCACTTGTGTTGCAACACGGTAGCAAAAGTTAAACACAACTACAACACAGTTGTGATTGTTCACACACAACGCCTCAATATTTTACACACACATTTCTACTGAGGTCAGGTGATCAAACCAACCTATGCGAATACAAGCTCATTCAGAGTGCAGGTGGCACAGGAAAACTGAATGTTAATGTTTGATTTTGCAGTTTCACAATATTTTTTAGTTCTACATAGTGCCTAATATACAGACATTTAATTTTGTATTGCTTGCACTACTTTCAGTGTACAAGTTGTGATATACTTTTTGTTTTCATTGCAAAATGTGTCTACTATATGAAATAAAAATTTTTTTAACTACATGCCCTGGACACTGTGTTCTCAAATTCTTTAGCTAATGTCTAAAGAATGCTCTGTAGTGTGTAGTATTGACTGGCTGTGTGTATGATCTGAAAGCCTTGTTTGATTTTGCTAGCAGAGTTAGGTTTTGTGTTTACAGTTTTGGGAAAATGGGTTAGGGTTTCAGGAAATGTGTCATAGCAATTGAGACATGTACAGTTCTTCCCACTTGGTTACATGCGTTTTCTGAATCCTTTGCTCATTTTCCTAAAACTGTGAACATAAAACCACTAAAATGGTAAACTCTACAAGTCCCTAGCAAAAGCAAACACTTCATTCAAAATATTTTTTTTTGCATCAAAATGGCACACACACACACACACACACACACACACACACACACACACACACACACACACACACACACACCATGTGTATAGATTAAAGACTACTATGAATATCCCATCAGTAGGTTTATGCCTTTTGAAGCTCTCAGTGTTACGCTGTAGCCGGTTATAAAAGATTGCCACAGTAATGTATACCTACTCAAATATGAATAAGCAAACACACAAATGCAATACAGTAACAAAAACACTGCCATTTATTTCCAAAATGCAGTATTTTGTTTTGCATGTACCACTTTCCTTATCCAAGAGGATGGAAGGAGGATGCCATGTAGTGTGTCCAGGAATTTGATGAGAAGGGCGGTGCTGTAGGGACCAAGGTTGGCATGATGATGGAGGACGCCTTGCTGGCTAATGGCTGAGCACATGGTGATATTCCCTCCACGCTGTACAGGGACATCAACAATGTCAAACACATGTCACGTCAACCACTGTGGCCCTGATCTCAAATGAGACAACTGTCCTTCCTCTTCCTCGCCCTCCTCTTCCTCCTCCTCCTCCCACTCCTTGACCTCTAGCTCTTGCTTCACTGTTGATCTGTGGCCGTATAGTGCTAAAGGTCTGATTGTGCACAATTCAGCAACTACTGTTTACACTTGTGAGGAGCGGGTGCATGGAGCTTGGCATTATGATTGGTGATGCTTTCCAAAGGGACTACAGAGATTTAACTTTTTTTAAATTTTAAATGTTGTGCCTAATCTAGACAACTGTGTGTAGTGTTTTGCAAAAAGTGTGATACAAAATTGGAGTGTTATGCAGGAATTGACTCGGTTTAGGGATTTGGTACATGACTTTGAGTGTTTGGTGATTGTGTGTCAAGTTTCAATTTTGGTGAGTAAACAATTAAGTAACAGTCCTCCACCAGCTGAGGGTGCAGCAGGACAAGACATGTAGTTTAAGAAGGAAAAACAACAGATGCATTGCATAGCTAACCTGATGAAGGTTTTCAGTAAAAGAACCCTTTAATGACATATCTGCAGCCCTGATTGTAAAATTAGAGACTTTGAAACTTTTTACTTATTTCTACTTTCCAAGCCAAAAGCTTTCTTCACAACAGACACGTTGAGTCCAGGACGTGTTACTGAGAACATTCACATGGCTGTGTTGTATTAAACTGGAAACACAGCAGTGTAATTTCACTGTGTAAAGTTGCCACTGAGAAACCGAAAAACATTCAATATAAGGTTCAGCTGACACAAATTCCAGGCCAAATGAGTTTAATGTCTAAAAAACTATGAATTCCTTTTACAACAGACAGCATGTAATCTTAAACGGTTTCACTTCTGCTATTTTTATTGATTGATTAATTGATTTTCATTACGCTCACAAGATAATGTTACTGTGTAGTACAATACATTACAACTTTTTTTAAACAAATGTACCCCAGGAAGAAATTATTTTCCTGATGGAGGTGGAAGATATACTGTATGCCCACCAGCCACATGTTCACATGTCTCTACTTCAGGGGTGTCAAACATACGGCTCAGGGGCCAGAACCGGCCCGCCAAAGGGTCCAATCAGGCCCACTGGATGATTACAGAGACGTAATTCATTCTAATTTCATATTTACCACTTTAATGTAATGAATATCCAAGTTCTTTTTCCATAAATTTACAACTTTAATCTTAGAAATTCAGTTTTTTTCTCTGAATATTACCCCTTTCTCCTGGGTTCGTAACATTTCATTTTTTCCCTACAGTGGCCTTATAAACGTAATATGTACCACAATCACACACAACACACAAGTTATGTAGCACAATCCATCCATCATTAAAACACACACACACCCACACACACACACCCACACGCACGCACACACACACACACACACACACACACACACACACACACACACACACACACATTCTTCATTTATATTTCTCAGTGGCTATGAGAGAGGTGCTGTTGCAGAGAATTTGTAGGACTTTGTGTTGTAGTTCCCTCAGATTGCCAGTAGAGGTCAATCCAAATCAAGGGTCACCTAATGTCTCACTGTAATCAAATTGTAAATATCACTGTGCAAATCCAGTCCTTTTGGTCCCTTGGGTGGTGGTGGAGGTGTAAGATGTGAGAAGAAGCATATGTGTGTGTGTGTGTGTCTCCTGTAGTTCAATCAGACAAACCTGCATCTTACTAATTAGATGATAATCAAGCTTAACTCTACAGTGAGTCACACACTGCCATGATTTTAGGCTACATCATTTTATTCTATTTCATCTTATACATTCATATTTACAGGTAGGCTATTATTTGTTTTCTACCAATGCTGACAACTAGCATGTTGCTTTAAATTACTGACTGTTAAAGCAGGTGAAACCTCACTTTATTGATTATTAGTTATAGTCTATGATCCAATTCATCTTTCATATTTTAATATTTGTTAATAGGCCTGTTTTCTCACAGATTACATAGGCCACACATACAGCCTTCCCGCCCACCTTCACGTAGGCTAATGGTCAATGGGAATGATATCCGTATATGACCCGGGAGTTGCCGTCCCTATAAGCCACACAAAGAGCCAGTAGAGGCGGCTGCTCAGGGATGTGTGACTGTTCGACACCACACGCTGAAAAGCATGGCTGTATTAAGAGAACTGTAAAGCCAATGTTGGCCACACTGTACCCGCTTCCGCATGAGCGCTATTGGCCGCCACCGGGGTGTGGGCGGGACACGACGCTCTGACTCACCTCTGAGTCACTGCACTGCCTGCTGCTGCGTTCAGGTACTGTGGAAATAAATGAATATTATGTAGCTGTTTAAAATATACAGTATAGCTTATCCACGCGGGAGTCTTCCCAGCGGGGGCACCTGCGTCCGTCTACATAGTATACTGTCTATATTACTGTATTATCAGTGGTGGAGGAAATATTTAGATCCTAGTACTAATAGGTCACCACACTGTAACTAGGCTACTCTGTTACAAGTAAAAGTCCTGCATTGAAAATGTAACTTAAGTAAAAGTATGTAAGTATTTTAGTAGCCTACAAGTATGCTACTCAATGCAGAAAACCCCTCACATTTTAGAAAATGGAAACAATGAAAACAGTTCCGGTAATCAACAATGTGTTTAATTGGTTTAAACCTATATATTGCTGGGTAGTTTAATTTATAATAAAACATAATATTTCTTAGTTTTATAGTTTTGTGTGCAAAACTCTTAATTTTCAAAGTAACAACAAAGCTGTCAGATTAGCGTAAGGCAGTAAAAAGTACAATATTTCTCTCTGAAATGTAGTGGAGTAGAAGTAGAAAGTGGCATGAAAAAAAGACTCAATAGGCTACAAGCAGCCTACCTCCTACTTAGGTACAGTACTTGAGTAAATGTAGTCTACTTAGTTACATTCCACCCCTGTGTATTATATAAGCTATTTAATCGGCTTGTCAAATTGCTTTGCCTATTTAATTCTCCCACACCCGGTGGTAGCCTAAAAGATAGTAGGCCAACATATAAACCCTGCATTTTTAGCTAGGCTAATATTTTAACCATATATTTCAACAGGTGAAAGTTGACATGTGTCCTATAACCTATTCAATGGTTGCTAAACTACTCTAAAGTTAAGGCAAACTGTAATTTATAATCGCTTATTTCAGCACCTAAACTCTAAAGTGAGCCTAATTGTTATTGACCACATCCAGAGTAGTTGGTTTATCGTATTTACTATCTGTCTCATGGTACTTAAATGCAGCACCAGACTGTGACATTAGAAGTGTTGGGCTGATCCTACGTGGTCTATCAGTTTTTAGATTAAAAAAAGAAATTATACATCTCAACAGTAGCGGAGTGAGCTTTCTGCCGTAGCTAAGCCATTTCTTTGAAATCGTTTTTTCTACTTTAGCACCGTGCTGGACGGACCTGCCATAGAGGGTGAGTGGCTTAAACTGCTTCTTGAACTTTTGTTATTGATGGAACGTTATGGTGCTCTGGGTTGCGATTGTAAGATTCACGTTACCTTGTTTTATAGAGTGGAATGGGATGCGCTGTCTCCTTATTGAAGCAGTTGAAACATTTTCATAAAGTCGCTTGATATGGTCGACATATGATAGCGAGGGTGCCGTTACAATTAACGGGAGGTAGCCTTGCCTGTCTACATTTGACGCTTTCACACGAGGAAAAGCGCATCGTGGAATTCCCGTTACGGACCATCAATGTACCGGAGAAATTGTTTATTGAATCTTGCTTATATTTGCTTAAAGCTGATAGCTATCAACCCAACCCTAACCCTACTCGATAGAACAAGGCTTCCTAGCCTATATATTCTACATATTTAACTGAAGCTGCTCTTCAAATCGGCACATCTGACACAGCAAATATTACTAATAGATCCTAAATTTTGGAAATTGTGACTGTCGTAGCGACATTCTTCTATTAAAAGAGACAGTGGTACCGTAACGAACCGGTTGAATCAATTTCAAAAGTTAAAATGATATGAAAATGTGTTATCTTCGGCACATTATTTGTATGCCGAATTTATTAAAGGATTGTAAAGAAGGCCAAATGTGGTATTCTCCCATTGCCAAGATCAATAACTTGCTATATTTTTCAGGAAGATCCGTTTTAAAAGCTTTCACAGGAGTGGAAACATACCTGTCAGGGTTGTATAAGCTGGCCATGGTGTAACGTCTTGTCCGCCGCTACGGCTACCTGCATATAACCGAGTTATACCAAGTTAAGTTACCTGTCCACTGTCCCTAGGCCTACTTCCCCAGGGGTCTTTGATGTTATGTGTTGCCATAGCAAGACGTTTAACTGACAGCCAGTCATCCAATCATGACAATCACATACCGGGGAGCTTTTTGAGTCGTCCAATCATGATTCACAGTTTACGCTGCTGCCACTGCATAGCCTACTTGATAGTTAGACAGAAACGAAGACTACATTAACTTATATTATTTAATATTTAACAGCTAACATTCAAACTTCTGAATACACGCAAGTCATGTCAAGTCAAGTCTCGAGTCATTAACTTACAAGTCCAAGTCATGTATTTTTTGTCAAGTCCAAGTCATCTCAACTCAAGTCGACTCAAGGCTTTGCTGAGTGAGTGTCATGAAGTTAAACTGTAGGAAACAATATTGTAGAATACGAAGTATTCAATTCAATTTCAATTCAATTTTATTTATAGTATCAATTCATAACAAACGTTATCTCGAGACACTTTACAGATATTGTAGGTCTAGACCACACTCCAGAATTTACAAGGACCCAACAGTTCTAGTAGTTCCCTCCAGAGCAAGCAACAATGCGACAGTGGCGAGGAAAAACTCCCTTTTAGGAAGAAACCTCGGACAGACCCAGGCTCTTGGTAGGCGGTGTCTGACGACCGGTTGGGGTTAGAATGAAGAGTGGCAATAACAGCCACAAAAAATAATAGTTTGTAGTAGTTCTTTGTAGTAGTTCATGGCATACTTGGCTACTTTATAGAATGTTATTGTTAGTAAGCTAGTAGTTAATTCTCCAGTGTGACAGTTTGTATTGTTTTTGAAAAATGTTTTATTATTTGGTCAAGGCATAGAAACAGGAAGCTCAAACGCTGACGTTTGCACGTGCACCCAAACTGTTAGTAATGCTGTTGTGTCTCTGTTGTGGTTTCATAGTTTTGTCATCAGAGGCGTAATTTACGGGGGAGGGGGGGGTTTACAACCCCCCTCAATAATCAAAGCTGGACAGTGCAACCCACCCCCCAAACAAATTATAATGTCCTTTACATAAATAAAGACATTTGCACCATAAATTGATGCAGAAAAGGCACACATTGTTTCACCAGAATGCAGAAAATGTGTATTTGGCCTTCAAAATGTTGCTAGTATCAACTCATCTAGACTAGAATGCCCCCTATAGGAAAAAATACAGAACACCATAACACAATCCATTACTAAAGATTTAGTGGTTCTCAACATTTTTGACATGTAACTTTTTATGATGAAACAGCATCTAATTGGTCCATATAGACATGTTTCAGATGTCTATGAGATGTGAACAATTTCACCAAAGAGTGAAGCTTATCAGATGGTCTCCTTTAAATAACTGTTTCAGGCAAAATCATCAATATTAAAAAAAAATAAAAAAAAATTAATTTGTGCTGCAGAACTTAGCATTTTTTTCTACCCTATGCCCATAATGAGATGAAACTAAGAACTGTATATTAAGTAGTTAGTTCCACCTGACCAGCTATAAAGCTATAGTATGAACAATTTCATAATGTCATATTATATAGTATATAGTCACTGCACCCATTTCTTTGTTTGAAATTTTACTTTTACTTTTGATACTTTACTTAGGCTACATTTAGCTGGCAGTGCTTCTGTAGTATTATAAAAGTATTTTGAATGCTTTACTTGTAGTGGTATATTTATACCTTGTGGCTTTGCAAACAAGTAAGTCTGAAAACTTAGCACTGTACTCATGATGACTTTCATTTGCATTTTCTTCTCTGAAATAGTACTGTAGGGATTTCTGTACAATATGTGCGTATACCATACAGATATTTTCAGTATCCCTGTAACATGTGTATGGGTACTGCGTCAGTCACCCTATCTGGCCCATGTTGGGCTGGCCTGGATGGTTCAGCTGCCGTCAAATGGCCACGAGGCTGAAGGAACTTTGTCAACGGGATTACACAAGCAACCAGGCTTCTAATTTAGCAGCTAATCCAGATTAAGGTGCAGTGGTTGGTCTGTGTTCTGTGGCAGACAGAGTCAGCAGACAGAGTCAGCAGACAGAGTCAGCAGCCATACAGCGTTCACTGTCTCTGTCTGGAAATAGAGATGATACATTAAGTACCCTGAACTAAGGTCAGGTCCCCACATTTGAGTTATTAAAGCACCCATATTATGCTCTTTTTCATGGTCATAATTGTATTTTGAGGTTGCTAGCACTAGCATGCTACGGTTAGCCACCTTGTCTCGGCTAGTGACGTAGAAAGCCGTGCAGATTTTGAACAGTTCACCCGGAGACTGAAGACAGAGGACATTCAGAAACCGTATCTCACTCAGAACAGTATGGGTCGTTTTTTTCCCCCCAAGTTTGTATGTGTGTGTAAGCACCAGAGACACAAAATAACACCCCAAATCCCAGAAAAAGTGTTTTTTTCATAATATGGGCACTTTAAACTCTTATTATGAGCACTGATGTCTGTCCACATTTTATAAACTGGTCAGTAAAAACCTGTTTAACTGTCTTTGAGGGAATGTTATGATTTCCAGATAGAAGTCTTGTGGTTTTTATTAAATCTGGAGTTTTGAATAGAGCGGCAAAGATTAATTGATTAATATATTAGTTGTCAACAACATTAATTGCCAACTACTTTGATAATCGATTAATCGGGTACACTTATTTTTTTAATAGTCTATATCCGCGACGTTCCACTTCTGGGATTGTTTGTTTGCCGCTGGAAATTCCGCCGGATGTCTGTTACCTTCCTCTTTCTCTGTGTTGGCATTTTAAACTGGTGGATTTCTGAGGACTATGGTTAACTGCTCATCATTTCTCTGCAGGGTAAATCCAGACAGCTAGCTACACTATCTGTCCAATCAGAGTTTTCTGTTGCACGACTAAAACCACTTTGGACGTACACGTTCCACCAAAACAAGTTCCTTCCCAAGGCTATTTTGTAGCGGCACTGTTGCTCTGTCCAGCGCCGCCCAAGACGATTGTGATTGGTTTAAAAAAATAAAATGCTAGTAAATTAAAGTATGTTTTTCTCCCATCCCGGAATGCCTTGTGACCTTCCTCCGTAGCGCTATGGACGAAGGTTTCCCAAAGCGAAACTATTTTTTTTCTCTGATTCCAGATTCTTAAATGTGAATATTTTAAAGTTTCTTCACTCCTTTGTGACAGTAAACTGAATTTCTTTGAGTTGAGGACAAAACAAGACTATGAAAATAGTTGCAATAATTATTAGTCACAGCCCTATCTTGGAATAAAATTGGCAAGTGCTTCCCCTGCCAGCCATAAGTGTTCATCCACAATTGTAAACAAGTGAAACATGGGTGAGTTTTTTCTGACACAAGCAAAAGAACTTAAACTAATACTCCAGACTTCTAATAAACCACTCCACAAATGAGCAGTGACTGCAGCTCGAAGTCTTAATGAAACTCCTCAATTAATAACCTGAGCGTCTCGTCTCATAAGTTTTACCTTTGGCTGCAGACAGCTGTTGTGAAAAAGGTGTTTGGAGACACCATCCACAAACATTTCAGGTTGTGCACCAGCAAATTTGTCTGCTTAAAATGTCCTTAAACAGGACACACTCAAACTTTCTCACTCAGTTTCCGTTGTTCTGAATGGCATCCACCCATATCCACTGCATCATGCCAGTATGTTAGAATCAGGGCTGTGCTAGACTAAAGAAATTCTTAGTCAATTAACACATGACTTTGTCGACAAATCAATTAGCTGATTTAATCAACAGATCTGTAAAAAATGAGTTTCTCCACAAACAATGACGCATAAGCACCACTTTAAATCTTGTTTTAACACAGATGTGCTGATATGTTTGTTTAATATAAGTGCTTAAGCAGAAAAAATAAATCTTTGTAAACTAAGACCAGAAGGACTGATAAGTTGAGGGATCAACTAAGAGGTTATAATATCATCTTATGTGGTAAAAGTATGTATTTATGCATCATAGAGTGGGATGTATAAAGTTTATCAACATAAGAATAGACACCTGGTTGGCTCACCTGGTAGTCCACCTGGTGCCCACATATAGAGGCTTCGACTCCGACCTGCGGCCCTTTGCTGCATGTCATTCCCCCTCTCTCTCCCCTTTCATGTCTAAACCTGTCCTATATAAATTAAAGCCTGAAAGAATGCCCTCAAAAAATTATCTTTTATAAAAAATAAATAAAAAACAAACAAATATAGCATTCTATGCAAGTGCTATATTTCTCCCTGAGTTTGAAACCGCTAACTGCTATTTAGCGCTTCTGCTTTTTATGACCTTCTCAATTCTCAAGACCTTCAATATTGAGAATCTGGCAGAGAGACTGAAAGAAAGACAGAGAGAGGGAGAGACAGACAGAGAGAGAGAGATAGAGAGAGAGAGAGAGAGAGAGAGAGAGAGAGAGAGAGAGAGAGAGAGGGAGAGTCAGAGAGAGCTCTGTGAACTATAAATAGAAAGTGGGAGAGTGGCTGTAATGATAGCATCACCACACAATAATCCCTCAGTAGAACCAGCATTGCACTACACTATAGCCCTAGGGGTGAACAGGTTTCCCCTACGTATAAGCAGGGTTATCTGGGGAACCTGAGCCTCTGACCCTCTGCTCAGCTTCTCTATTAATCTTGTTAATATGGACCTGTGGGTAAAGGAGCATGTTTGACTCGGGCCTGAACACTGAGAATAATCCTTTTAAATTTGTAGTGTACGTGGTCTTACTGGTCAGTCAGACAGCAGGCGGAGGTGGGGATCACGTTGTGGGCTTTAACTGCCATTTGTTGAATGTCATGCCAGATCCTCATATCCTGCAATAATATTCCAATAATCCAACCTGATCTCACAGAATTCCGTGAAATGGACACGGCCACTTAACTCAAAGTCTGTGGGCCTCTTAATTTAAGAAAAAAAGGTCGTGGGGGGGCTTACGGTTCCGTGACACGGGGGAAGAATGGGATCGGATGGGTTTAGGAAAAGTAGAAAGTGACTTAAGGAAACATTACACGTGGGACACGATCCCCGGTCTCCCGGGTGAAAGCCCTGTGTTTTTTCCCCCATTTTTCATGAGCTGAACTCAAAGATCTAAGACTTTTTCTACGAGTTTTATTTCACTTAAATATTGTTCACAGAGCTGTCTAAATCTGTGTTAGTGAGCACTTCTCCTTTGCTAAAATAATCCATCCACCTCACAGGTGTGGCATATCAAGATGCTGATTAGACAGCATAATTATTGCACAGGTGTGCCTTAGGCTGGCCACAATAACAGGCCACTCTAAAATGGGTCAGAAAACCGGTCAGTTAGGAATAGGGTTAGGGCTAGGATTCATCCGTGAGGAGAACACCTCTCCAAAGTGCCAGACCCCATTGAATGCGAGCATTTGACCACTCAAGTCGGTTACGACGAGAGATTGCAGTCAGGTCGAGAGAGAGAGAGAGAGAGAGAGAGAGAGAGAGAGAGAGAGAGAGAGAGAGAGAGAGAGAGAGAGAGAGAGAGAGAGAGAGATGAATGAATTGGAGTATCTTTCTCACTTCAGCCCCATGCACACCGCTTCAACACGTGGAGCAATATAAAGCTTTAGGGGAGTCACCCCAGGCAAAACCATCATTTTTCAATTTTGAGTTTTTGGGTTATTTTTCTTCCATAGCAAATCTTCTTTAGTATTGTGGGAAAAAAACATCCAAAATACAGATTTAGATGTTTATTTTACTACACTATGTGTATTTGCACCTGCAAATTTTTCCTAAATTCAGCAAAATTAGATAATGCTTCATTTGCGTATTTTACCGGTGAGTTACCCAATCACCTGTAATGTCTTGCAAAATCTGATATTTTATAATCCATATATCTTTAAAGGCCATTTTCTCAAAATGGGTTTTCTCAGACTCTGAGCCAGAAATCTCCACTTTAGTAGCACTGACATACACCAAACCTTCCACTTTCACTCCTATCTATATTCTGAAGATTGTGATTGAGGAGTTTGTTTGGATATCATTCATAGCCTGATTTATGATATATATAACGTTATAACGTTTTATACCTAAAAATGTGGCGAAAATTGATTTGTTCTGTTGAAACCATATTCTGATTTATGCAGTGATAAAAGGAGATATATAAAATCCGCTCTGTAAAAAACCTTTGACCGTAATATGTCAACAAAATATAACAAAAAAATTGAACCTGTGTTCAGATTTCTGCTCTGGAAATGTATGCAAATAAACACATTTAATAAGATAATGCTTCATTTCTATAATTTCTTTAAACATGAAATTCTAGAAAACGTGTAATACAAAAGATATTTGTTGTAATGTAAGTAATCAACTTTTTCTTGGTAATATCTATTTGTTTATTGTTTTTCCCTATTAACCTGCAGTGTCTCCCCTTAAAGGGCTAGTGCTTGGTTACAGTTGATAGGATTGGACAATCACTCTTCAGAAGCATTTAGCAGACAATGAATTTTCCAAAAAGACCAATAGAGCTTCTGTTTAGTTTTCTTTGAAATCACGTGCACTTCTTCATCCAGTCAAAAACCACAAGATGTTACAGTAATTGACCAGTAGGAACATAAACTTAACCAAATACTGTACATGTTGTGGCAACTTTTTCATCAAATGCAGTGTATTTGCTCCTATGTAGATTTTTAACTAATGATGTGAGTCAGTAATGGGTGTGAGAGGTCTTCATGACAACAAACACCATCACTTGTCAATCCACCATCACAATAAGCAATCTAGTGTGTGTATGAGAATGTGTGTGAGTGTGGCAGCTATATCTATATTCTCAGTGCTTTTACTATGAGCAGTGTTCACCATCACCCCACCCCTTCAGGCACTGACCTCCTTTTCATTATCCACACAAGCAGCACCTTTTCTCGCTTCTTTCCTTCTCTTTCTCTCACATAGTGTGTGTGTGTGTGTGTGTGTGTGTGTGTGTGTGTGTGTGTGTGTGTGTGTGTGTGTGTGCGTATGTGTGGCACCTTATTTACCTTTACTTAATGATCAACTGTGGGGGCGCCTGGGTAGCTCACCTGGTTGAGTGTGCGCCCCATGTACACAGCCTTGCTGCATGTCTCTCTAAAATGCCATGAAAAAAACCTTTAAAAAAAGAAGTCAACTGTGAGGTATTATGAGGGGAACACAATAGCTTTTTTACACAGTGTTTGTTTATGTGTGGATCTATAGTGTAAAATGTGTGTTTTTTTTTTTAAATAGTTGTTAGAATACTTAAAATTAGGCATGGGAAGTTCATTTTTGACTTTGAAGTTTCCAACTTAAGGTCAACCTTATAAGCTTTTTTTCAGGGCTTTCAATCATGTAACATACATAGCACCCTATTTTAATGATCTAAGTGCACGGCGTGAAGCTCCTGGCACACGTGCGTTTTGGGCATGTACAAATCCACTTTTGCTACTTTAGCTGCGGAAAAAAGGGTAATCATAAGTGTGTTTTGGGCGTAACATGCTATAAACCAATCAGAGTTTCATCTCCCTTTCCCTTTAAAAGCCAGGCGCGTTTGTACCTTGACACATTGATGTTGTGAACGCAGATATGCTAAGCAGGAAGGAGAGATTTTCCCGGAGAAGAAACTGATCTGCGTGAAGTGAAAGCACGCAAGCAGATCATATCATAATACTACTTCACATTGTAATATTTTACAATATAATATATTTATATTTTGTTCTTTTGCATGCTTTTGCATGCTTTTGCATGTTTTCTGCTGCGTCACTCGTTACGAGCATAGCGTGCGCATGCTGTGCATGAGCTAAGGCGCATTTTACTAATGCGCTGTTAAAATAACAATGAAATGCTGAGCTATTGACCTTATACCAGGTTTTTGTTGATCACTTTCCGCTGCCCCAAGATAGCAATATGCCAAGAATTCAGCCGAACACACCTCCCTGTAAGACCAGCACGCCCATGGGTGCAGGTGCCTTTGCTATTTAAATGACGTGGGCACTGGACAGGAAATTGACAACTGCGTCGGTCTTAAACTAGGAGTTTGCTCAGTTGTGAGATGGATCTGTTGACATGCAGCTGAGTAGTTTATTTTGTCCATCATGTATCTGGCCCTTTACACTGGATATACAAAAAAGCCGTTCACTAAGCTCAGGTAAATGTGACTGTACAAAGCTTATAGCAGGGCTATTCAACCACACTGTTCTGGGGGACCCATTTTCTAAATTCAGAATATCCATATATCTTTAAAGGCCAAGAAGAATGCACACGTCACTGGCATGGTCCGATTACATCATTCACTATTCTGGCATCGAGTAATGAGATCCGCCCATCTCGAGGGGCGGCACCAAGCGTGCGTTTAAAAATCTCACTGTCGGCAATTGGATAACACTACAACCAGTCACAACAACACACAGAGTGACGTATTCAGAGCCCCATACACTTATCTTACCAGCGGAGCTAACTGGTAGATTAAACTGTCATCACCTGTTTAGCTCACCTCTAGCCCCGCCTATATCAGATAAACTGATGTGATTGGTGCAGCTCACCTCTATATCAGATACACCGATGTGATTGGTGAAGCTCACCTCTGGCCCCGCCAATACACCGATGTGATTGGTGCAGCTCGCCTCTGGCCCGCCTATATCAGATACACCGATGTGATTGGTGCAGCTTGCCTATGGCCCACCTATATCAGATACACCAATGTGATTGGTGCAGCTCGCCTCTGGCCCGCCTATATCAGATACACCGATGTGATTGGTGCAGCTCGGCTACAAGGTTATGATTTAACAACTCCAGATGATGCAGTAAAAGCTCCTTAATTTCTGCTTTGAATGTAGAATTGTAGCGCCACCTGAGCGTCGCCCTAGCGTTCTTACTGCTTTCTCTCATCAAAGTCCCTTTTGTAGACTAATTAGACATGTAAATGTCCATGTACGTAGGCCTATACAAAAATTCACACATAGATTCTTAATGTGTACTCTGGGGGCAATCGGCCAGGAAAAGCACAGTGGAAAGACCGGAATTGGCGGTAGACAGGTGGTGTCCGGATAAAGCCAATAGCTGCAAATATTGTCCGAACATGGATACAGTTACCCTATAACACTTGTAACACTGGTCAGTTTTATTGTATTTCGTTTTGTTTTTTTTTTATTAAAATTATTATTTACGTATATTTGTTTACATGTAAACCATTACAAATGTTACAAACATGTGCTTTAAAATGTAAAATTCTGTTATTGGAGACAACCTTTTAGCTCCTACAAGCCTCATAATATAATCATGATTCATTACAACATTACACATGTTGTTTTCTGCGGAACTTACAGAATGTTTATGATGTATCACAATGCACTTAGTATCTAATGACTCTGGAAATATTGCACTGCACTCAGAGATCCCGAAGAGACACGACTAAGTATGGATCTGCGGGACACATAGTGTACATGCAGACACACACACACACACACACACACACACACACACACACACACACACACACACACACACACACAGAGCATAAGGAAGAGGGTTGTGTTTGGTGTCCTGCACATAAATGACTGAACATAAAAATCTGCTACAGATCAAGACAGCTAAAAGTCATGAGAACTGGCTTCAGCTACCTACACACACACACACACACACACACACACACACACACACACACACACACAAACAGGGGGATCAGATGTCAACAGAGCAGCGTTTGCAGAGCAGGCCTCTTAACGAGAGCCAAAAGAACAAAGTATTAATAATAAATAAGCCTGCATTCAGAGAGAGTGTTGATAGATATATAGATAGCTATTTTTTGTAAAGAAACTATGAAACGCCACAATACTAACTAGTAATTAAACATCTAGTTAACGTGTATTTCAATTTTCAGATTTGCACACAGTCTAAATTAACTGTTAAGTTTGCAGTACTTGTTAAGGAAATGATATCCTCTGAGCGCTTCATATTTAAATTGAGACACACACACACACACAAACACACACACACACACACAAACGCACACACACACACACACACACACACACACACACACACACAGCCAGCTCCTGGAATAATATGTCTAATGTGTGTTTGCAGGCACAGTTGACACACACGCACACACACACACACACACACACACACACACACACACACACACACACACACACACACACACACATACACACAAACACATACACACACGTTGAGCACAGTGACTCATTGCTCCACTACCTGTATTATAGTTAGTGTTACATCATGTCCTCCAGTAAGCATTGAAAGCATGTTCAATGCTCACTATCAGGTTTAGACTCAGAATGATCATCATGCTGCATAAATACCAACATGTGTCTGTGTCCTGTACGATATATTCAATTTAAGTAGTCTTTTTTTTTTTATTGAATGCACCACCCACCAACTGAAAAGGATGTTGATTGTGAAAAAATCAAAAAAGTAATGGTCATTGCAAGCAGTCTACAGAAATCTTCATGGAGTGTTGAAGGCTTCACGTTGTCATGTCTGAACCATCAATCTGATCAATTCATCTAATGTCAAAGAGACGTCACACATAGGTTTGTGGACTGCCGTTTGGAAGCCTCAAATTTGGCGTTACGATCATTGTTATCTTGTTTTTTTTTTGCAACCAGATGTGACAATTTTTTACAAGAGGCTGGAGCTGGGGAGGATGATGCAGCCAAGCCAGTGTTGTTTATGGTTGCTATGGCGCTGTGCTAAGCTAAATACTAAAGGGGGAAAGTCCACAAAATGCTTTCACACTAGAAACGAACCAGACCACGGTTTAGTTTAATCCGGACTGAGACTACCTCTTTTGGTCACACCAAACTTCGGCTGTCATTTGGTTCGGATCAAACTAAAAGTCCAGCCATGGCAAATGTTGTATAAGTTAACAGGCTTACCCTGATATTGGCTTGCAGCTTTTGTATGAGTACGGCCTGATGATTATATACTTTGTTATACAGTGATTTGTCAGCTTGGCAGCCTTTCAAGTGGCTGATATCTTTGTCAATGGTACAGAGTAGCATTTGGGGAGATTACTGTTTGGGTCTCTCTGACTGTGTAACACCATAATTTCGGCTTTGCGTGGAAGCACGTTGTGTGCTTGTTGTGATAACTTCACCAATCCATGTTACACACAGCTGGTTGTGAACATATAGTACACATATGGCGTTTTTCAATTACATGGTACCTCCTCGACTCGCCTCGTTTTTTTTCGTTTTCCATTATGAAAAACATCCCTGGTACCTGCCAACAGGTACTTTTTTAGTATCGCCTCCGTCAAGGGCTAAGCGAGCTGAGGCAATAACAAAAGGTGACGTGAAAACCTGCAGACTGCTGATTGGTCGGAGAGAATCGTCACTAAACACTGCGTTATCATTGCTAGCAACAGACTGGGGATGTCCTGAACATACCCGCCATTTTTAAATAGTTTAGCAGTGATTATACAGTATGTTGTCAACTGTGTATAGTTTATTTGAATCCTTTAATACTTACTTCTGGTGGATACAAGTATATTAATTTATCAATTTAGTATTTGCAGATTAAGCTGTGTGAATAAGCTGCCCAGAAAGACCTAAATAACTATAAATTACTGTGTTTGTGTGTGTGTGTGTGTGTGTGTGTGTGTGTGTGTGTGTGTGTGTGTGTGTGTGTGTGTGTGTGTGCGCGTTGCATTGCACAAACTCAACCACTCTGGACTTGCATGAGTTCAGGTGGACTGGACTCAAATTGTAGTAAACTGATGTTTGAGCACCGTGTTTATACAGGATAAGACCAGATTACTCTGGACTGGATTCAGTTCATTTACTCCCAATTTTCCATCCCATTTGCTGTTATGTTTCTAAAACCGACAGAAGCATCTCACATTCTCAGGTTTTCCACGTTCCACGTGTTGTTTCCAGAAAATCTCACTCCATTTCACTTTCCCTCGGTTTGTTTGAGCAGTTTGGGCTTAAAAAACGTTGGAAGCAAAAAACAATTCTTACAGGTTTGGTTTGGCTCACAATCACAGTGCTGAAGGAGAAAGTTAACCTACATATTTAGTAGTCTGGTTAGTGTTTTCCCCCTCCAGTCATTGCCCTGCTCCAACTGCTTTCCCTTCTGATTTCATAAAGATTCATTTTATTTTGTTGCACAGTAGCTGCTCCATTTCACTCCTTCTGCTACTGTGGATCTTTGTTTTGGTGTGTTCATGTCTTGGATATTACAGCTACAAATGAAAAAAGGAAGCAAAAAAAAATTAAAATATAGAATTAATAAGAACATAGCAGCGTGTATTAACATCCACATATGGCAAAACAGTCTAGATGAGGCCTGTAATACAATAGCTTTTTAAATGCTTTGTACAGGATGTGCAGGTTTATATGTGAGCATGATACAGTACAGATATATACAGATATATGCAAGATACAGTTCATGGCTTTATGGCTGACACACTCACAGACTGCTGTCTTGTTGTTTATGATTGCATTTAGGGCTGGGTACCAAATTCAATACTTTTTAGGCACTGACCGAATTTCCTCTAAAGTATTGAGTGTCAAAAAATGCCTCGTCATTCAATACCCAATTTCAATACTTAAGGAGTAAATCTCATCAGCATCAGCGAGCCAATAAGCGTCTAGCATGATAACAAGATCCTTTAAAGCTGCTGAGTGTTGTCTAACGTTATACGTTGAGAGACACGAAGGCAAAACTCTACGTAACGCACAGAGATGGGGCACACAGTAGGAGCTGATTTGGGTTGAAATATGTAATTTCTTTTTTTGTACAAATTGGTATTGACAAAAGTATTGCTTAGGAACCGGTATCAAAGTCATGGTATTGGCCGGGGCGTCGGACTGGAGTGAAGAAGGGGACTGACTACCCAGGGCTCTCATGTGAGGAGGGCCCAAAAAGATGCTAGAATTAATTAATCGGGGAGGGGCCCATAGAAAATGCTTTTTTACAGGGCCCAGAATTTTGTATTTCGCTCCTGGTATTGGTATCGATACAGGTATCGGAATTTCTCTTTACGATACCCAGCCCTAGTTCCAGTTACCTCGAAACTTGGAATCCGGAGCTGGGAATAACTTTCCACCCAAGTTTAATGCATTTACAAGTCAGATTTTTTTATTGCGGGGTTAGCTTTAGCTAGTTTAGCCATTGTTAGCAGTGCTGTCAAACGATTAAAGTAGTGGAAAAAAAAATCAAATTATTCATTTTCTATTTAAGATTTCTGTTATTTAAGATGAAATACAATTTCAGTTGCACTTTTTGATAAGGGGACACATCTGTTGTTTTGCACTGTTAATATACATAAAGGAATGATTTTTGTAGTGCTGAACGAGAAATCGTTTTCAAATTGAAGTTGCAATTTGGAAAAATGCGATTAGCTAATCGTGAAGGCAACGATTAATCGAATGTGCAATATTTAGTTGAATGTTTGTATGATTTTTATTCCTCTTTTTATTATTATATTTACTGTTTAAAAGATAAATGATGGAATAATGTCACAGATTGTTTCCTATTTCTAGTGGGTTTTTCATTTATCTTTTATAACTCTATTTAACATGATCCTAGAAGTTGCAACATGTAGGCTGCTACTAATCTGCTGAGGCATATCACAAATTTCCGTTTGCAAGAAAGTAATGATGTTTTTTTTATTGGAATTGTATTATTATATCTTTAGCTTTTCGTGAATAATGTTCTGTGTTTGACTGTTGAATGTGCACAAAAACACTCATGTCTATGTTCTCATCCTTGCATAAGAATATCGTTTTGATTGTGTCTCATGTTGCTCCATAACAAGTTGTGTCTGTTACCTAGTCATTTGTCTGCAGCTCATTCTGTTAAAAAAATCGTATCGGGAGCTTAAAATTGTGACAACTTCTCATCGGCTAACTTTGGGTGGGTTGGCAGTTTTTACACACGGTAAAACAGTTTATTGGAAAGATTACCAGTTTCATCGTCATTTAAAAATTAAGTGTCACTGAGATTTCTGGTAATTTACCTGGATGGTGTAAAACACTTCTAATGGGTGATGGAACTACAGATTTCTCAGAACATACTTTCAACACACTTTCAGCGAAGGTACATTTAATGCGATACAATTGAAACCATTTTTTCATCATCACTACTCAACTGACTGCGACAACTTAGCAGTGTTTGGAGGCCTGTCGAAAGCTTTCTTCCATACTTTGGAAAACATGACAGAAGAAGCAGGTAGTGGAAAATAACTTCACAAAATGACTCCTGAAATACACTGATTGTCACACACTGATGATATATCACAAAGGATATGGGGGGGGGGAATTCAAAATAACAATGGCGCTCTGTTTTGGTGGTCAGTGTCAGATTTTATGTATGTGCGTGAATGTATGTGTGTAAGCTCCATAAACACAAACAGTGCATTTACTCGCCGCATTTTGTCCACTTCTTTTTGGGACCAACACATGTTAATTTGTTCTTCTCCAAATATGTTTTTTGTGTGCAGAGCAGAGTGTGGACAAAGAACTGGGTGTCTGGAGAGGGTGCTGGGGAGGGGAGACGAGGATGATGGGTGGGAGTCTGGAGGAAGGGATGATGGGTGGAGTCTGCAGGGGACGGCCGGCTGGCTGGCTGTGTTCATGAATGTGAGTTTGGGAGGGGGTCAAAGGTGGGGGTTCTGTGTGTATGTGTGTGTATATATGTGTGTGCATGATCTGCATATCTGTCTCCATGTCTCTAAGAACCCATCTCTGTGTGTGCGTGTGTGTGTGTGTGTGTGTGTGTGTGTGTGTGTGTGCGCGTGCATGATCTGCATATCTGTCTTCATGTGTCTAAGAAGATACATATTACATACATATGTATAACATACTCATTTGCTAGTGAACCCGTCTCTGTGTGCGCTCTGCCTGCCTTCATAGGCTGTGTGTGTGTGTGTGTGTGTGTGTGTGTGTGTGTGTTCTTTTGTTTTGCTTTGGGTTGCTGGGTGATGGGACCAGCTGGGAGGGCTGAAGCCATTCACTTCCCTTCTGCTACCCTGAAGGCAGCCAGCAAGGAGGGAGGGAGTGAGGAAGAGAGGAGGTAGAAGAATGAAATAGAGTGGAGAAAAGCATGGCAGAGGTGGAAATGTGTGTGTTGTGGTGGTGGGGCGGGGGTACCTAATTGCAAAGAAAGAAATTGAGAGGGAGCGGCTGCAATTGGATGAAACAGAAAGAAAGCGATAGCGAAAAGAAGAGGGGCGAGGAAGTTTTGACCAAGCTCAGTGTGAATGAAGAGATTCATGAAGGAAAGAGAGGGGGGTTGAGGGAGGGAAATTGTGTCAGGCTGAATCGTGATAGAGCAGCGGAGCTGACTCAGCCAGTCTGGTCTGGCGTAGGAGGGCAACAGCAAGGGAAGAAGTAATAGATTACTCTGTATATACTGTTTTTTTGTATATCAATATAAATATATTAATATATAAGTTAGGTCATATAAATTAGTTAGTAGGTTGTAGCAATATATTGATAGAAACAAATAACTGTGCTCTGCTACACACAAACATGATAGGATAAATCTGTTTGTGGCTAAGGAGTATGACTCTTAGTCTTCTGATGACAACAAAAGCAAAGAGACTATTCTGTTTCAGATCTGATAACATGGAATAGTACTAACTATATTCTTCCACAATGTTGTTTATGTTATCTTGTACATGTACGGCAGTACAGAAAATCTGCAAACTTTCCCTTGGAATCTGGTATCCTAGTGCTGTTGCCATAATTGAAGCTGAGATAGGGTGGCTGTTAGTCAGGTAGAGAGCTCCGCGTGAGCACAAGCTTCTATGATTGTCAATATAGCCAGCATCTAACGTTAGCTACTCCGCTGTGCTGTGAAGTAATGTCTGGCTATGTGAGACAAGCGTCTAACAACATTATTGTGGATGCTGCAGCCTCAGTCTGGCAACCTCTGTGAACTTAGAGTAGAGGAGGGGGCAGGGAAGACAACTCTCTCCAGTATTTTGAATTATTACTGCAGTAACTATTAAACACTTGCTGTCAGTATTACATATGGCACCTTTCAGCTACTCTGAAAGCCAGAGCACGTTTTCCTCTCAGCAAATGCTATGTGGAAAAGCCAGACATTCCTCCAGTGCGCTTTGGAGGAGGGTGTCACTGCCCAATGTTAGGAGAGAGCAGATTTGAGTTGTGCAATGTGTGGTTAGCATATAAGATGCTAACGAGAGACTTCTGTAATGTCAATACAGTAATAATGGACTTACTTAACGAAGTTGGTTCACTTATGGCTACAAGTTAGCAATCAAACACAACAAAGGTTGTCAGTTGAATGGCGTTTTTAGCTAACGTTAGAAATCAATCAATCTAGATAGCTACAACATTTTTGAAATGACTGCTAGCTTTGCTACAAGCTAGCAATCAAACACAACTGTCAAGCTGTCAGTTGAATGGCGTTTTGAGCTAACGTTAGCACTCAAACAATCATAGCTAGATAGCTAAAGCGTTTTTGAAAGGATTCACATCTTCTGTTATTGTTTGTAATGACAAAAGTTTATTATTTCATGGATTTCACAAATTTCAGTTCATGTTATGTCGTAAACCATTTATATCTGAGCATGCGCAACTCAAATCTGCACTTTCCTCACATTGAGCAATGACAGAGGGTCTGGTAAAGCAAGCCTAATTACTTATGAAACACTTACTGTTATGAAGTTATTTGTTTAAAAGCCTTTAGTAACAGTAGAAAGTGCTGCTATAATCTATTAGTATCCACTGCTAACTACAGTAGCTGCGTTCTAATGCCAGATAGCTTTAATTTGGTGGCCAGCGTTGGTCATATCTCCCCAAGTCACATTACTGCGGGAACATGTCCGGTTGTGTAGCATTTGGTTAAGAAGCCTTTATTGGTGGATTTTTCATGGTACAAAGTCCAGCTATATACTCTATTGCAGTCAGTCTTAGGCTCCGGAGTAAAACGACACAGCGAAGAGTCAAGAGACTCACAAACATGCGCTGGCCAATCAGAGCAGACTGGGCTTTTTCAAAAGGGGGGGCTTAAAGAAGCAAACTGTCTCAAATCATCAGCCCAGTCTCATGGCAGTTTGTGGAATGGTCACATAATTTAAACTATTGATTTGTGTACAAGTCACATTAATGTTGTTATTTTCGAGTGTTGATTAAAAATTTTGAAGTAACGTACTGTATTTCAATGGGAAGCCCATTTTGTGATGACACAATGATTACGGTAGCGAGCAGTATTTGTCAGGGTGGTGGATGGGTCAAACAACACAGGACTTTCACCCCTGAGACCGGGCATCCCGCGTGTTGCAGTTCCTTTCCGAGTTACTCTCTTCCTAACCACCACCGTCCTGTTGTTGTTGGCGTGTCCTGCGTGTGACGGTTCATTTCCCCGTTCTTTTTTCCCTAATCACAACCGTCCCATTGTTGTGGCTGGCGTGTGGCGTTTGATTTCCCCGTTGTTCCGTCCCCCAGAGCAGCCCAATGTCATGGCAGTTCATGAAATGGTTACGTTCAAAAATCGTGACCTGGTACACGTAATAAACAAGAAAATTGTATATGTCTGTATACAAATTAATAAATCAAAATAACGTGACCATTTAACGAACTAGACCGGGCTACATACAGAGAAAATACAGGTGCAACAGCCATGGGCACTATGAGAAAAATAAAGTGTTTTTACATATAAAAGCATGTAAACACGTTTAGTAGAATCGCAAAATACAAATTTGAACCTGAAAATGCTATAATATTTAAAATTTTTGTGTAACCACTGTTTGTGGCAAGATTAGTCAACTATAACTATAAAATGAAAGGATGTTTTTCGGCCTTTGCATCTTTACTATTAACAGATAAAGACTTAAGAAAAATCATTTAATTCACTGTGCCGCTCAAAGACTACCGCCGACAGCTACCAGCAGCTGTTAAGGTGGATTTTTTTCTGGCACATAAGTTGACATCATGACTCATCAAACACACCTTTAAACTTTGTTTTATTGTCTCTCTTGCATGCCATTGGGTAATTATTAGATCTTCAAGCACTTTAAAAAGTATGAATTTCTCAACATTTCCGACCGTACTTGAAAGCAGCTTTATTTCAAGGAGAAAGAGAGAGAGAGAAAAGGACGGAGCGACTGTGCTTTGTTGTTGCAGGAACCATGAGATAGAGGCAGTGATGTTTCCTGTTTACTGTCCGACACTCTCACACCGCCTCAAAACACACTGACAAGTCTGATCGCCAGTTACATGACTGGCCATCACAGCGTGATGTTGGCTTGAGTTTCTCCAAAAGTTGAATCTGTCTCAACTTTCCAGCTGCTCATTGGACAGGGCGGAGTTACATGACTGAAGTACGTAAACACACACACAGTGGGGAAAGAAATAACAGTATTAAAATAAACTTACCAACATGGGAATATAACATCGGTTAGAGCTTCTAAATTTATTTTTCGACTTTGGTGACCCCTGCTTTGCTGCGGTCCAGCCAAAAAGAAGCTTCAGGAGGGCGCAAAAACTGGGAAAAGAAAGATGTATATCCAGCCAAATGTAATCGCTGGCTGCTAGTCTCTGCTGAACCGCTGTGGCTGCTTCCTTATGCCATGACTTGTGAGCAGTGGTGGAGGAGGTGTTCGTTCATCCCGGCCGCTGTCAGACTCTACGACGCCTGCACCACCTGATAATGTTGTAGTTTCTGTTCTTGTTTCAATTACCCACCACTCACCATGGCTCTATTTTACCTTTATTTGTATTATCTGTATTTATATTTTTCCATTCCAAGTACTTACTTTTTCAATATTATTTACAGTGAGTAAATAAGTATTTGAACACCCTGCTATTTTGCAAGTTCTCCCACTTAGAAATCATGGAGGGGTCTGAAATTGTCATCGTAGGTGCATGTCCACTGTGAGAGACATAATCTAAAAAAGAAAAAAATCCAGAAATCACAATGTATGATTTTTTTAACTATTTATTTGTATGATACAGCTGCAAATAAGTATTTGAACACCTGAGAAAATCAATGTTAATATTTGGTACAGTAGCCTTTTACAGCCAATTACAAAAGTCAAACGTTTCCTGTAGTTTTTCACCAGGTTTGCACACACTGCAGAAGGGATTTTGGCCCACTCCTCCAGACAGATCTTCTCTGATCAGTCAGGTTTCTGGGCTGTCGCTGAGAAACACGGAGTTTGAGCTCCCTCCAAAGATTCTCTATTGGGTTTAGGTCTGGAGACTGGCTAGGCCACGCCAGAACCTTGATATGCTTCTTCTAGAGCCACTCCTTGGTTATCCTGGCTGTGTGCTTCGGGTCATTGTCATGTTGGAAGACCCAGCCTCGACCCATCTTCAATGCTCTAACTGAGGGAAGGAGGTTGTTCCCCAAAATCTCGCAAAACATGGCCCCGGTCCACCTCTCCTTAATGCAGTGCAGTCGCCCTGTTCCATGTGCAGAAAATCCCCCCAAAGCATGATGCTACCACCCTCATGCTTCACAGTAGGGATGGTGTTCGTGGGATGGTACTCCTCATTCTTCTTCCTCCAAACACGGTTACTGGAATTATGACCAAAAAGTTCTATTTTGGTCTCATCTGACCACATGACTTTCTCCCATGACTCCTCTGGATCATCCAAATGGTCATTGGCAAACTAAAGACGGGCCTTGACATATGCTGGTTTAAGCAGGGGAACCTTCCATGCCATGCATGATTTCAAACCATGACGTCTTAGTGTATTACCAAGCGTAACCTTGGAAACGGTGGTCCCAGCTCTTTTCAGGTCATTGACCAGCTCCTCCCGTGTAGTTCTGGGCTGATTTCTCACCTTTCTTAGGATCATTGAGACCCCACGAGGTGAGATCTTGCATGGAGCCCCAGTCCGAGGGAGACTGACAGCCATGTTTAGCTTCTTCCATTTTCTAATGATTGCTCCAACAGTGGATTTCCCCGTAGCCCTTTCCAGCCTTGTGGAGGTGTACAATTTTGTCTCTAGTGTCTTTGGACAGCTCTTTGGTCTTGGCCATGTTAGTAGTTGGATTCTTACTGATTGTATGGGGTGGACAGGTGTCTTTATGCAGCTAACGACCTCAAACAGGTGCATCTAATTTAGGATAATAAATGGAGTGGAGGTGGACATTTTGAAGGCAGACTAACAGGTCTTTGAGGGTAGAATTCTAGCTGATAGACAGGTGTTCAAATACTTATTTGCAGCTGTATCATACAAATAAATAGTTTAAAAAATCATACATTGTGATTTCTGGATTTCTTTTTAATATTATGTCCCTCACAGTGGACATGCACCTACGATGACAATTTCAGACCCTCCATGATTTCTAAGTGGGAGAACTTGCAAAATAGCAGGGTGTTCAAATACTTATTTTCCTCACTTTATATTATGGTCACACTTAAAACTTCATTATCATCTATAGTAGGGTTACTTACTTTTGCTTACTTTATTTAATTACATATTATTCAATTTAATTCCACGTCACTTACTTACTTACATTGTAATATCTTTCGTACTAAGGCCACCTCACTTTACTTTGTAGATAATGCCACTTTACATTCATTCAGTACTTTTTGCACATTGTCTGTTGTTTGCCTGTTATTTTGGAAAAACTGCTGCTGTAATAAGTGAATTTCCCCATTGTGGGATGAATGAAGTATTATGTAATCTAATCTAATTCACATCCTTTACAGTACAGTACAAAAGTACTAATACCACACTCACACTGTAAAGTAAAAGTCTTGCATTGAAAATGTTACTTAATTAAAAATATGTAAGTATCCTCAGGAAAATGTACTTAAAGTATTAAAAGTAAAAGTACTCAATACAGAAAAAATCCTCACATTTTAGAAACTGGAAACAATCCAAAAAGTTCTGTCAATTAATAAGTGTTTAATCGACTAATCATTTCAGCTGGACTTGTAGGCCTACAGTATACTGTATATTGTTGGGTAGTTTAATTTATAATAAAACATTGTATTTTATACACTAAACGTGTTATAGGGCTGAACGATTAATCGTGTTTTTTTCATAATAATAATAATAATAATAATGTATACTTTATTAATCCCACAAGGGGAAATTACAATTTACACTCTGTTGTTATTTCACACAGGCCTGAATTACACACACATGCTCAGTACTATACATGCACTAATGGAGAGATGTCAGAGTGGGGGGGCTGCCCATGGAAAGGCACCCCCAGCAGTTGGGAGTTTGGTGCCTCGCTCAGGAGCACTTTGACAGTGCCCAGGAAGTGAACTGGCATCTCTCCTGCTACCAGTCCACCACCATACTTTGGTCCGTACGGGGACTTGAACCAGCGACCCCCCGGTTCCCAACCCAACTCCCTATGGACTGAGTTAGATAAATGCTTGAACAATGTTACATATCTCTTACTGCTGGAAATTCGTATCTATGTGCCTTGCATAAAGAGAGCACTTTTGATGGTGTCTTATGTTATAATGTTCAATGGTATGTTTGTTACACAGACAATATTAAACTTTAGCTAAACTTAAAAAAAAAAAAAATTGCAAATCAAATTAGATTTTTTCATTAAATCATTAGTTAATATTTACAGTCATTGCACATAACAGGTTAGCCCTAACCTGTTATGTGCAATGACTGTAAATATTAACTAATTTTAGGTTATGTAATGCAAAAATCTTAATTTGTAAAGTAACTAGTAACTAAAGCTGTCAGATTAATGTAGTGTATAGTGAATAGTACAAAAATTATCTCTGAAATTTAGTGAAGTAGAAGTAGAAAGTGGCATGAAAAGAAAAGACTCAAGTAAAGTACAAATACCTCAAATTTGTACTTAAGTACAGTACTTAAGTAAATGTAGTTAGTTACATTCCACCACTGCTTGTGAGTTGGCTCACTTTCTCTCCAAGATTGATGATTTACCTACAGAGCAAAGGTAGGCGGGAGGGAAGAATGCACACTCGTACAAGAATGAGTACACCCACTATTATTACCCTATCTACTGATATGACTGTCGCCTTTACTGCTATCAACGCCTTCATTCCTATTCCAACTGCTCAGAACAGAGCTAACCTGTGACCCAAAGTGCAAAAAAAAACTATCAAATTGTGGGAACTGAGTTTTCCACCATCAATGTGTTTTTGTTGAGTTTTCCCCAGTGGACAGAGGTATCTGTGTTCCATCTACTGCTGCACTATTGGTGAGTTGTCCTACTGGAATGTTTCACACTCACCAGTTTGCTATGGATGGGTTCAAACACACACACACACGCACGCACACACGCATGCACACACGCACGCACACACGCACGCACGCACGCATGCACGCACACACATTGAAGGGATAGCATAAACCTTTTCACATAGCCCCGAGCCAAACGCCATTAAGCCATACAGCAAAGTACTGTACTGAATGTCTAAGGTGGTTAAGCAGTGTCTCATTATGTCTTCACTAGTTTAACTGATTTGAAACATTATATACTCCACTTTAAAACTTATTTTTTGTCTAAAGTGGCTGTATTCAATTCAAATCATTCATCATCTAATATAGGGAGTGTGACAAACAACATGCCAGAAAGTCAGTGAACAGAGAGAAAGAAAGCATTCATCTCCGAAGTTATGAAACAAGAAAATAGGACTCAAATGAAAGAGACAGAGCAAGAGAAAAAGAACAACAACTTCTTTCCTGTTAGTCACCTGACACTGGAAGCGGCGTCACATGCCCCCTCCCCTTTCGGTCTGGGTCACTCTTGTCCAGGCCCAAGCCCTCTTCTTGCAATTGAACAGTTGTGTTTGGAGGGTCCTAACTAGTTTTTATTTATAGAGCTCCCTAAATTCTTCAGTCTATGCACAGGAGAGGGAGGAAAATAATGTTTTTTTTTTTAAATGATAGTAAATTAAAAGGTTTAGTCAGGTTTAATTCTATATTTTTCATATTGTCAACGAATCCCATAAAAAGACCAAAACCATCAGTGTGTTTACAACTTCACGACTTTGGCTCTCATCCCCAAGTTAATTGGCTATATAACTTTCTAAAACAGCTGGGCACTGTAGTTTTTAACAAACGTTAAACAGGAGGAAATGGGACATTAGTTGGGGACTATTTTTTGCCGTGGATTAATACATATTTGATCCTCTTGTCTAGTTGTAGAGAACTATTTGACAGTGTTGGAAGAAGTGTTCAGATCCTTTACTTAATTAAAAGTACTAATACCACACTGTAAAAAAAATACTTTTGCAAGTAAAAGTACTGCATTGAAAATGTTACTTAAGTAAAAGTACTCAATGCCGAAAAATCCTCACATTTTAGAAACCACAAACGATCCAAACAGTTCTGTCAATCAACTAAGTGTTTAATTGGCAAATCATTTCAACTGGACTTGTAGGCTATAGGTTATATTGTAGTTTAATTCATGGTAAACATTGTATTTTATAAACTACATGCGTTTTGTGTACTAAAATCTTAGTACTAGTAAATTAGCAACTAAAGCTGTCAGATGATTGTAGTGAAGTAAAAAGTACAATATTTCTCTCTGAAATATATAGAGATATGAAGTAGAAAGTGGCATGAAAAGAAAAGACTCAAGTAAAGTACAAGTACCTCAAATTGACTTATCTACAGTACTTGAGTCAATGTACTTAGTTACATTGCACCTCTGCAATTTGAGCATATGGCTATAATCTTTCCAGTCTGGGTTTATCCACCACAGTACACAGAACCCAATTTACTAAAATATTGATGAGCTTTAAGGATACAGGATGATGGGAAGAAAATACAAACTGTGAAAAATCAAACTGCTGTTGATGAGCTGATGTCTGCCTTCACAGCAATTTCAGCTGTGCTGGCTTAATGACACTACTTACCAAATGGGGGAGCTGTAAAACCATGGGGTTAATTTAACTGAGCTACCCTCAGCTATGCACAGCTTTCCAATCACAGCTGAGAAAGAAAGAACTCAGACACCATTGCACAACTTTTCCATGCGTACACTGTTGCATGCAATGGTACAGTAAATTGGGAGCAGTAAATCAAACTGATTTTGAGTAGTTGGTCCAACCGTGCTTCTTATTGACCCTTCACTAAGTCCCGCCCCTCGAAGGCAGACTGGCCAATCATAGTGTTGCATTGTCTCTGACCAAGGTCAGACAACTGTGCAGCTTGCTGTGGATTTCGAGCTACTAATGGTTAAACAAGGAGGACTACAAAAGAAAAGGTTTTGTATTCTATTGCTCAGAGCGTTTAAACAACATGTTGATAGCTGTTTCCAGTATTTGCGTGACAACAAAGAGCAAAAAATTCAGATAAGCCATAAAATATGATTGGGAATTCCTTTTTGCAATCATTCTGGCACCAAATAAATGTAGCAGAAATGTCCCTATCTGGCAATGTTAACAAAAGTGAAAACTCATTTGTAAATCCTTGGCCCATGCTACACTCTTTCTTAGTTTCAAGAGAATCTGGTTTCTGGAATCTGGTTGGTTTGTAAAAAATACCAGATTACTTATAGTTATATTTATATATAATGTTATATGTATTAACAACTGAACCTTAATGCTATACTATGATCATACAGAAAGTTACATGTTATTATAAATCTCAACACTGTCTCCTCCTATCTCGTCATCATTTTCTTTGTTAAATCGTTGTTGTTTTTTAAGTGTGTTAATCCTTGTTTTGGGGATCCTAAACACACTGTTCATATGTTTGTGCTCCATATGTAGAGCTTTACTCCTCAATGCAGCAGCCAGGGTTTGACTCCAACCTGTGGCTATTTGCTGCAAGGTGTTCCCCCTCTCTCTCCGCTTTCATGTCTTCCTTTAAGGTGGCTGTGGCTCAGTGGTAAAGTGGTTACCTACCAATCAGAAGATTGGTGGTTTGATTGCTGGCCTTGCTGCCCCAAGACACTTGGAAAGAACACTGAAACCTTATGGGTGATGGTGTGTGGTGGTGTGTGAAGGTAGCACCTTGTATGGCAGTCTCAGCCACACGAATGTGTGTGAATGATAAATGGTTTCTGTACTATGTAAAAGCTCTTTGAGTAGTCGTTAAGACTAGAAAAACAGTACAAACAAAAACAGTACTTTTACATCTAAACATAAATAATCAAAGTAGCACACAGAAAATGCACAAGTAACTTCTTTTTGGATATAGACTTTTTAAATACTTTTTAAATCATATTTTTATTAGTTACAGAGTTTATTTTCCCTGATTGCCAAGATTTGCAATTTTCAAAAGCCAAAATTGTTTATGTTCTTTGTGTGATTCAAATACATTTCTGTGAGATTCCATTTCTTTATAGTCATAAAACAATTTATACATTCATGTGGCATTCCTGCAGCATACATACATCCCAATATTGTCCATGTTCTTCGGAAAGAAATTATGTCTATAACTTGTTCACTTGTTCACACAATACAGTAACGTGAGCTATTTAAATTAGCTGAATACATGATTAAACGTCATTTTACCAGTGTATCGCTATGTGTACTTTGTCCACAGTAAAACTTCCCAGTTAGAAAGTAAATACCCTAAACATATTCTTTGTTAATCTTAACAGTCATTCCTCAAAAGCACTAAGCAGGCCTGCTATGTTGCATGATCCAAAACTTGCCATATTCAGCGTGTAGCTTGCTAGCTCGAAGTTTGTTGTTTCTTGAATCGCCATGCCATAATGTAATTTAAAAAGAAAAGGAAACCGTAAAAGCAAGGTTGAAATGTAAAATTATTTATTTATTGAATTTTACATATGGATTTAACATTTGGCTTTTCCCATTCTGATTTAAAGTCTGGCTTTTCCCATTTCGATTTAACATTTGGATTTTCCACTGACAGATGTCAAAAGTGGAGGTGTGGCCCAAAGGCTGGTGGGAGGGTCTGAAACAAAGGGGGTGCAGAGGCTGGGAAACACAGCTGAGGAGCATCGGGCCGCAGCATCGCCACCAGGCTGGCTTGACCTCTTGTTTCACTTTCAACCTGATCTCACAGAATTCTGTGAAATGAACACGGCGGCCCTTTAACTCAAAATCTGTGGCAGTTTTACGGAATCGCAAACAATTCTGTGATGGGCCCCTTAAGTTAAGGAACAGGTTGTGGGGGGGCTTACGGTGACACGCGGAAAGAACAGTATACAGTGGTGTGAAAAAGTGTTTGCCCCCTTCCTCATTTCCTGTTCCTTTGCATGTTTGTCACACTTAAGTGTTTCGGAACATCAAACCAATTTAAACAATAGTCAAGGACAACACAAGTAAACACAAAATGCAATTTGTAAATGAAGGTGTTTATTATTAAAGGTGAAAAAAAATCCAAACCATCATGGCCCTGTGTGAAAAAGTGATTGCCCCCCTTGTTAAAACATACTATAACTGTGGTTGTCCACACCTGAGTTCAATTTCTCTAGCCACACCCAGGCCTGATTATTGCCACACCTGTTCACAATCAAGGCATCACTTAAATAGGAGCTGCTTGACACAGTAAGGTCCACCAGAAGATCCTTAAAAGCTACACATCATGCCGAGACCCAAAGAAATTCAGGAACAATTGAGAAAGAAAGTAATTGAGATCTATCAGTCTGGAAAGGGTTATAAAGCCATTTCCAAAGCTTTGGGAATCCAGCGAACCACAGTGAGAGCCATTATCCACAAATGGCGAAGACATGGAACAGTGGTGAACCTTCCCAGGAGTGGCCGGCCGCCCAAAATTACCCCAAGAGCGCAGCGACGACTCATCCAAGAGGTCACAAAAGACCCCACAACAACTTCCAAAGAACTGCAGGCCTCACTTGCCTCAGTTAAGGTCAGCGTTCATGCCTCCACCATCAGGAAAAGACTGGGCAAAAATGGCCTGCATGGCAGAGTTCCAAGGAGAAAACCACTGCTGAGCAAAAAGAACATCAAAGCTCGTCTCAATTTCTCCACAACACATCTTGATGATCCCCAAGACTTTTGGGACAACATTCTGTGGACCGATGAGACAAAAGTGGAACTCTTTGGAAGGTGTGTGTCCAAGTATATCTGGCGTAGAAGGAACACTGCATTTCATAAAAAGAACATTATACCAACAGTAAAATATGGTGGTGGTAGTGTGATGGTCTGGGGCTGTTTTGCTGCTTCAGGACCTGGAAGACTTGCCGTGATAAAAGGAACTATGAATTCTGCTGTCTACCAAGAGATCCTGAAGGAGACTGTCCGACCATCTGTTCGTGGACTCAAGCTGAAACGAACTTGGGTTCTGCAGCAGGACAATGATCCTAAACACACCAGCAAGTCCACCACCGAATGGCTGGAGAAAAACAAAATTAAGACTTTGGAGTGGCCTAGCCAAAGTCCTGACCTGAATGCTATTGAGATGTTGTGGTATGACCTTAAAAAGGCCGTTCATGCTCGAAAACCCTCTAATGTAACTGAATTAGGACAATTCTGCAAAGATGAGTGGGCCAAAATTCCTCCAGGACGCTGTAAAAGCCTCATTGCACATTATCGCAAACGCTTGGTTGCAGTTGTTGCTGCTAAGGGTGGCCCAACCAGTTATTAGGTTTAGGGGGCAATCACTTTTTCACACAGGGCCATGATGGTTTGGATTTTTTTTCACCTTTAATAATAAACACCTTCATTTACAAATTGCATTTTGTGTTTACTTGTGTTGTCCTTGACTATTGTTTAAATTGGTTTGATGTTGCGAAACACTTAAGTGTGACAAACATGCAAAGGAACAGGAAATGAGGAAGGGGGCAAACACTTTTTCACACCACTGTAGATGGGTTTAGGAAAAAAAGAAAGCGACTTTAGGAAACATTACACGCGGGATACAATCCCCGGTCTCCTGGGTGAAAGTCCTGTGTTTGACCCATCCACCCCCCCGACCAACCTCCTTATGCAGATTTTTGGGCTTTCGTACTACTACCATAGTCGCTCCTAATGCTAGATGCTTAGATGATAGAAACTGGGGATGTAGGCTAAACACAAACAACATTTCATGCAAGAACAGTGAAGTTTGTAATTGGGCCTGTGTACTTTTTTGTTCATTTGATTTCCGATTTTGAAACGATATCCAAGTTTGAAAAATGGGTAATTTTAAACCTTGTTAATATTGATGACAATGTGTTCAAACAGAAAACGAGCCATATTTCAGGAAATAAACTTGTCCATGATTCTATTCAGAGACTTTCAGCTGACAGCGGGGTCTGTCACGTCAGACTGGAGATTCTCGTGTCGACAACACTGAAGAGAAAATATGCAATTAGCTATCAATTTTTGTAAAACTGCCCATATTCAAACTCTACACAGTTCATTTCTTGCATTAAAAAAGCTGTATGGCAAAGGAAGGAGGGAATGATGGACAATGGTAAAGAGACAAAGAGAGAGAATAGGAGGAGGCATAGACAAAGAGAGAGAAAGAAAGCAGATGGGTGCTTTTCGTGTGGAGCCCTTCCCCGTCCTCCCCCCTGCCCCCTCCCTCGCTCTTCATGTTTGGTTGGAGTGCCACACCCATGTCTAATAGTATTAATAATATTCCCTGGTCCTCCTCACACACCCTGCCCAAATCAGTACACATGGATATTTCCACTGGTTTTACTCTAGTTGTCTGTTCCTCTTGTTTTCCAACCAAATATCAATTTATTGCATAAAATTCTAGCTCAAAAATGTCAAATTAAGATTAAGCTGTATAATCAAATGTGAAATTGCCCGACCTGTCCCTTGGGTTTTATAGTTTCCAAATGTGATGCAAAAAAGCTTAAACATTTTCTTCCACACTCTTACAATGTAATCACTCTTCAATTAGATTGTTTGACACTGTACAGGTGTTTATGATTTATATCTATGCCCTTGATCTGAGCTGTGCATTCACCTGAATTTAACAGCATAAACACAAGTCCAGGATAGTGTTAGAAGAAAGAGTAAACAATCAAATTTTAAAGGCGTACACCCTGACAGAAGCAGTAGTAGTAACAGTAATAGTAATGGATTACTAATCTGTACAATGTAAGCTACTAGCCAAGTGTTTTTGCATCTATTCTGTTTTGGGTTGACACAGAATGTGTCTTAGCTCCGTTTGTTCCGTGTAACGTTTACTTTAACAGTTTTTTTTTCAAACCCCAGTCTCCTGAGTGAAAGTCCTGTGTTAGTCAGACCCATCCACCACCCTATCCTACCCAAGACCTCAGGAACAGCGTCATGTCATAAAGCAGCCATGAGCTTAGCGGCTAACGGTGGAACTGCACCCCTGTGGCCCAGAAAGACTTCTCCCATGGACTTTGCATGGCGAAAGAAACTTCTACCAGCCCAAACACTTAAAGGATCCCTGTTTAAAATCTCATGTTTTAAAAAAATTTAACATTCACTTGTAGCCGAATCTAGAATTATTAAACTAGGCATGATAAACACGCACAATGCGCAGGCTCATATGACGGTTCTCCCAAGGTCCTGTAGCTGTAATAATGAATGTGTTCTATTAATACATCAATGGTATTATCTTATGATACATCCGAGGGTTGTAAGGATGTACTGTATGTATGCTGTAAAGCCCGTAATGTTGATGTAACGTCATTACTGTCTCCCAATCAGCTGGAGCTCTCGGCTAGTAGCTAACATCAGCTGTAGCTAGCATGGATGTATTCAGAAAACGGTAACACTATACATATATGCCTACATAATGTTACTACAAGCGGATCCCCTCGGTTCTCTCAAAACAATTTTAATCTTGAATTAAGATAAATTTTAAAATAGGGGAAATGTTTTTTGTAACTGAAATACAGTGTAACTACTCGACTCGATCACTCGACCTGGTTTAGTGGTTTATGCAAAAGCTAAAAAAGCATAATGCAGGTCAAGCTAAATATGGAGCTAGCTAGGTAGCGTTAACGTAACATCTTATATGCCCCTAAGAGTCGGTGTGGGTTTAGGTTTAGGTTTTAACACTTGTCTTATGATACATCCGAGGGCTGTATGCTGTAAAGCCTGTAATGTGGATGAGGGATGAAGCCATGGATGTATTAAGAGAAGCTCTGGCCATGAAACTGCAGGTTAACCTTAGTAGCTAGCTGGTAGCACGACATAATGATTACATCTCCTTTGTTCTCTAAAAACATTACCATTAATTTTAGTTTATTTAGATACGCACGTAAATGATCAGGAACAACGAAAACACAATGTTAGTGACTATTTTAGACAATGAAACGGCGAGTTGATGAGTTTGCCGCATATACCATGGATGTATTAAGAGAACAACGTATACTTGTAAGAGACCAGCGAAAGAAGCTCATGAACGTGCAGTGTTGCTACGACAGCACAAACAAACTTGCTAGTGTGCATGTCCCTCATGACGTCATGGACCAGTCGACGCGAAACATCGAGCTCCATGACTGCGGAAGATCTGTATATTTTTGAGCTCCGTGACTGCTTTATGCTCTTTTGAGCAACTCTCACTGGAATGAACGGCTTCGTGACAAACACTGTATCCAATTCTCTGAGTACATCCATTATCCTCCCTCCTATTTGACACAGTTATACTCACATCACTTCCTGCTCTATTCCCGTCATAACTACTACGGCCATTAGAGGGTGCCACCACTATAAATGTAAATATAGGTTGTAATTGCTGCTTGAACAAACAAATGAAGTGGCCATTTTTCGGGATAATCTCCACAGACAAATGCGTATGACTCAAATATTACAGCTGTGTGTGTGTGTGTGTGTGTGTGTGTGTGTGTGTGTGTGTGTGTGTGTGTGTGTGTGTGTGTAGCCCTATCATTTTTCTGCTTGTGCGTCTGTGGGAATTTATAGACCCTGATGATATAAAAATGCATGTGTGCTGTCACAGTGAGTATAAATGGTAACATGATGGTCGGCAAATTAATTCTGGTGACAGTGGTAATCCTGCGTATTACCACCCAAAGGTGCAACACGGTGATGGATAGGAGCACCATGTAGTCTCATGTATTGGGCTGGAGTGATGAGTGGGAACAGTAAACTCACCACAAGTCAGGTTCACACTGAAGTTCACACTGATAGTTACACATACATGCAAACTGATACATGCACTGAGAAACGTAGACACATAATAACTATAGAATAGAGCATTCACTGATATTGTAGCATGACATGTTCTCTGTTATGTTATTGTAGGTTCTGATGATTATGCCAATTTTTATAGAACGTTTAGAAACAAACAATGTAGCCTTTCATTATGGTTTGAATGCATAAATTGTTAACCAGGACACTGTTTCCAGAATGGAAAAAGAGAAGCAGAGAATGAAAAATTAGGATAAAGCAACAACAAACAGGAGCAAAAGACAAGGAGCGGGCAGATTTTGCACAGAGAGGGAAATAAAAGAAGAGCGAGGGAGAAATAAATAAAGATAGAGGGAGGGAGGGAGGGAGGGAGGGAGGGAGGGATGGTGTGGGTGCAGCTCTCCAGTTGGTGTTGCTATGGCCCTGCCCTCCCTGCTCACTGAGCCATTTCCTGTTTTTGACCTGAAATCTTTATTTAGAGCCATCCCTCCTCGCTGCTCAGCATTCATGAGTCAACTCGGAATCCAGAGAGATGAAGACAGAACTAAAATCAGATCTCCATTCACCACAAAAGCTCCGAACTGTATGCATGCACGCGTCACATGCACAGAGCAACCCAGGCTAACCCGCCTGTTATCCGTACTCCAGCTGAGCTTTCATTCAGGCTGTTTGCATATATTGAGAATCTCTGTTGCCAAGAATAACACAATATTCCTCGGAATATTCCTGTCTTTTATTGTTTGAGCAGCAGTTTGCATAAGCTCTGCTGTCTGCACTATTTGAGCTGAGTCAGTTTAGCCTTTTATAAAAGAGTCTCATACATGTTGTACTGTCCAGTGATGGATGTTTTTGTCTTCAGCCAGGGGTTCACAATCTTTTTCTACAGGGTTCCCCTTTTGTAGATACAATTTTTTCAAACTGTATGGCTACCATAGTGACTGCCGCATCTATAGTAAGCTTATCTTCAATGTGTACATTATTATTATTTTTTTAAATCACAAATAGGACAATATTTGCTATAATATGCTGGATTGATATTATTGTATATTTTCATTTTTGAAAAAAAAGAAACTTTCAAAAAACTATTTTTTAACATAATTTGGCAGCCCCCCGCTCTAACTATAATAATAGGGACCCCCCTATTATACATCTTTGACTTAGGCTATTGTATTTGCAGCATACAAACCCCCCCCCCCCGTCTTTCGCTAGCAATGATGACGCAGTGAATAGTGACGATTCTCTCCGACCAATCAGTAGTCTGCAGGTTTTCACGTCACCTTTTGGTATTGCCTCAGCTCGCTCGGAAGCTCGACTGAGGTAGTAGTAAAAAAAGTACCTGTTAGCAGGTACCTGGGACGTTTTTTTGTAATGGAAAACCAAAAAAGTCGAGAAGAGTCAAGACAAGTCGAGGAGGTACCGTATAATTGGAAAACGCCGTAAGAAGGAGAGATGAGCAACATTTAGCTGTTTTTCCACTAAGGGATGGTCAACGAGACACAATGAGATTTGACATGGAGATTGGCAGTCGGCTGCTTAGATGAATGTGGGTCACCATATGTATTTTCTTGACTTTGTTTTGGTAGTATTGGTGTTTGGTGTAGCGTCATCGTATGCTAAACATTTACCTGGCAGCAGGGCATGAAATTAACACCCGCCCACACACCAAATGAGGGTGAATTTTGCAATTGGCGGGTAACACTGTCAATCTACCTGCCACATTGGCAAGTAGCCATTGAGAATTTAGTGATTCAGACGCGTAACTATTGGTAAGCAGGGTACACAGTTGCCCCCTGTCGCATTTTCATTACTCGCGACAATCCCAGCAGTCCCACATGCAGCTACTGACCAATCGGGAGTGAGAACGGGTCAAATTCATTTCCTTGTTTCTGATATGAAGATGAGAAGATGTGACTCCAACATCTCACATTTATCAACAAAACGCACAGCGAGAGACGTCCTGCCAACATGTACACATTTTAACATCAGTGTACTCTGTTACGTTTTTTCACTATAAAGTCGCTGAAAGTTGCTGCTGTTTCAATCCTGTTGGTTCTCTGCAGCGGACGGGGCTGCTCCGTTCCCTCTTTTATAAAAGTGGCTGGTAAAAAGTGACTGGCAGTGGCAGGTGGTCAAAAAAGTCTACTATTGTTTATTGATTTTTAGCGTCGCTGCATCCCCCCGTACAGGCCTGGACAGACCAATATTTTAAATGGTGAACTTTCAGGTTAAATCAGTTAATTCCAATGGAATGGCTGCAAGCTGGATCCAGTCACAGAGGTAAAATAAATCTGTACCAGTATATGGTGTTGTGTTGAACTTTGGTGAACTTTGACCAGAAAATCTGCACAGCTGACCGATAGCAAGCTGCTATGATAGTGCTGACCTTTATGATAACAGAGAGCCAAAGACTCTGAATGTCTTTTTAGCTGGTTTGCAGTGTTGTACTACTCAAGAATGGTTTTTGAAGCTCTCGCCTCGGAATTGATTGCATTTACACTCAGTTTTGTCTCGGTCTCAGATCAAGAGGACGCTGGATTTTATTTCATTATCATCATTGCGTCATTACTGTGATTGGATGTAAAACTCCCTGCTTCATGCAACCAAAAACTTGACTCATTTCTGTTTTGAAATGTGTTACTGTTGACCACCTCCACCTTAACATTCAATCCCAAGAATGTAAATTCGGGAGACAGGAGAAGAAGCTCTGGCTGTCTGGGAGATGTCAGCCAAATCGTTGGTACCAGTCTTTACAGTGGGGCTTTTTAGTGCACCATGAAGAAGGTTTACACCCTGGCAAGAGGAGAAACTGAATGATTCTGTGCCAACAATTCAGTTCTGTAAAGACAGGACTCCAATTGTGACAGCAGGTTGATCAAAGCCTGTCCTGAGAACATGCAGCCCGTTTTGGTAATAGGGAGACTTGTATCGTGATTGTGAGTGTATCAGTGCACAACTGGATGAGTGTGCAGCAGGAGGCATCAGGGACACAAACGGTCTGAGATGCCCATTTTCTGCCCTGTTCCACTGGTGTTTTTGTCTGTTTGGAGCAGGTTTTGTTTGAGTTTACTGGACATCTTCCCACCATCTGCTGCCGGGTAGGACGGTTAACACTAACTGGCCAAACAACACCATAAGTCCAGTGTTCATTTCTGTGACCACTCACCATTCTCGTGTCAATAAAAGAACAAATTAATGATTCCAATTTCTCAGTAACATCAAACCTAAGTGCAAAACACCAGCAGACACTAAATCTCTGATAAAATCCTTTAAAATTTAAAAGCATATGACTAATTTAAATGTACTGGTAGGACATGTATTTAAATGGGGTCTTGCCACAGTAACAGTTCTAAACTTGAATATTGCTTCCACTTTAGAGTTTTAAAGTGTTGTTAATGTTCAATTACATATTTAATACTGAGAGGGAGAGAGAAAAAGAGATGTGTGTGTGTGTGTGTGTGTGTGTGTGTGTGTGTGTGTGTGTGTGTGTGTGTGTGTGTGTGTGTTTCTGTGTGGGCGGAGCAAAGTTGATGATGCCACTTCTCAGGGCAGCTGCTTGGTTTCAGCTTTTCCTGCTGACTTCATGTGTTCCTCGTAAATTTGCCTGCTAGTAACAACATGGATCCTGTCATTATTATTCCAGTTATTATAGCCTTATGTTGTTATATTAAAGTGCTCATATTATGCTTTTGGGCTTTTTCCCTTTCTTTTATTGTGTTATATATCTTTTTTGTGTATGTTATAGGTTTACAAATTGAAAAAGTCCAAAGTTCCCCCCCCAAAGGGAGTTACCATCTCCAACAGATAACACTGTTCACACACTGCTCCAAACAGCTCTGTTGTAGTCCAGCCTTTACGTCAGAGACAAACGAGTGTGACTTTGTAACACACGTTATAATGCTCGCCTAGCTGCTAGCGGGGCATGCCCTTATACCCTGCTTCTGACTGGCTAGTAGTCCTCACCTAGGTATTGGACATGTGCAACCCACAACAAAGATTGAATAGAAGTGAGATGCCTCAATCTGTAGCTAAAACAGAGAGCTCAACACACCATTCTGATATAACCTGTAAATCCAATTTTGAACCTTAAAATGTGCAGAATATGAGTACTTTAAAAATTACCTTGGGCATTGATGATGTTTTAAGGAAAGTAACTGTCAAAAACATATGAGTATCAAGGAAATAAAAATTAATTCATTCTAGGCTAAATTTCATCAGCAGATTTTGTCCATATTAATCTGTATTACATATTTCTAAGTATTAAGGAAAACATTTTTAGGGAGGCCTCTGCACAAAAGATTGTACCATCTTAAAGTTGATCACATACTGAAAATTTATATTTTATTTATTTTTTGATTGCCAGTTACATGGTAGTGGAATGCATCCAATTGACCTCTAGTTGTCACAGCGTTTTGCTATCTGTCCTCTAAATGTCCCATCTTGGTAGCTCCATGGGCTGTCTTGCTCGTGCCCAGGACAAGAGGATCTCCAAATGTCGCCACCCAGCAGATTATCTAAAAATTAAAGGGCCCTTTTGGTTACTTTGCATGGCAGCTGAATTCTCACTAAATTACAAGATCAGACAGGAATCACATATCATACACAAATCCAACTTGTCTGGCTTCAAGTAATGCAGTTGTGTCCAAACAGCAGCAAACCGAACCAACCAGCGGCCAGTGAGACGCTACTGGCAGCTACAGCCACCGTGGTGTGTGTGTGTGTGATGGCCGCGACTGTTCGTCAAAACAGCAATGGCCGACATATAAAATCAGCTGCCAGGTATTTTTTTTAGAGTGCCTGCCCTTTTCCGAACAGATTTTAAAAACGGCTTCTCAGATGGTTTTGTGTAAAAAAACATTTTATTTTGGGCCCTATTTTGACCCAGGGCCCAGGACCAGTGCCCCCAACCCTCCTGTTGGGAGCCCTTCCACATTTGGAGTTGCCCATGTTCTCCATTTAAATGCTACATTCACAATACATAAGCCTGTCTTAGCATCGAACACCGGTTTTCCTTGTGTGTAACTTGGTGTCACTTATGTCACACTGATTAACTAATATCTTGTTTCGTTTTTGCGTCAAATGACACCGTTTGCGGGACATAAGCGCACGTGCAGTTAACTATGCGAGGATGTCCGACAGCTCTTGAAGGCAGCATCGTTCCTGCGAGCGGAGGCACTTTTCTCCTCCTATCAGCGCCATTGTGTGACAGAGTCTCGGGGAGCGAGGTGGACGGCTTGTCCTTCTGTAGCCGACAGGACTGTTTAAATACCCTCCATGTTTCTCTTTCAAACTCCGGCGGACCTGGATGTGGTAAGACACCGCTTTTTTTGTTTTTCTAATAGCAAAGTAAAACACGCCGGAGGAAATACATTAAGGCAAGGCAGCGTGACGTGAACGTATATCTTGTGAATAATAGACACGGCGGAGGCGTTTCAGTAGTGCGGTGGGTAGCGGGGTCTGGGTGAAAAAAGTTTTCGTATTAAATGGATAATATTTGGCAATACGTGTCCACGCCGTTGTACTTCCAGTGACCCTGTACCTGTATCTGCCGACAACTCCTTCCAGTTTCCAGAGCCGAGGCAGCGGCCGCCACTTTCCACTTTATCACTACGGAGAAAAGTCTGTCTCATAAACTTTTTTTTACCCAAAAAGCACTGAGTGCTTTCCCCAAACACACTCACACATTAGCATATAACATGCTATAATACATAATAGATAATACGTTAGTCGTTTTTACTGAAGTTATTCAGTTTTTTAAGTAAATATATACCAAATGGCATAGCCTACTATTGTACGAAATATTCTTGCATGTAAACGACATTAATTGAAACTGTATGTGGGGCCAAATATAATGGCTTGAGCCGCTGAACGTACTGTCAACAACACGATATAGAAAAGATGGACTTCATGTTTACAAAAATCATTTGCAAGCACACATAGGCCTTATTAGTATGTTATAGTCTTTATTGTTACCTTGTGTGAAGCATCTTGTTGTACACCTTAACCTGCTCTTAAGTACTACAGTGGCTTTTTGCAGTGGTAGTGATTTGGTCTCCAGTGTTTGGGACTGTGTGGCTGTTGTGGTGAGTGAAGGGGTCTGTGTTTCATAAGGTGCACCACAAAACAGCAGCGTGCTCTTATACTAACTGTAACGTTACCTCTTCTTCACGTTGTCACTTTCTGTGATGTGAGCCACAAGCTTCACATAGGCCACCTCAGAACGACCCAAACTCTGTCATCTTAAAGTGGAACTTCTTTTTCCGTTCACATCGTCAGTTTACTTGAAAGAGGACTCACTCCTCTTTCTGGTCCACTTCAGCTCTGATGGATCCTCAGTAGGGCTGCACGATATGAGGAAATTATCTAATTGCGTTTATTTTGACTGATATTGCGCTATGATTCAAAATATTGGAGGGAATAAATTGCATCATCATTCTCATTTTCATTGACAATTATTTAAACAAATTTAAAGTAATTTAAATGACTATAGTGGGATTTTTGGGAGGATCTGTACTAAGACTGTACTGTACGATCTGTAAGTAGACTTGAAGCAAATCATACTCAACGAGTATGGTTTGTTACAGAGGGGTCTGAGTACCTTTGGAGTAAATCACAACAAAAAAGCTGCCTGACTTTTTTGGAGGGCTGAAACGGACCAAGTTTGAAAATGGCCCTTCTTTGTCTGTATGAGCACCCACAATTTAGACTCCCATCAGCCCACAGAGCTTTGCTTGATCAGAGCTGAACCCCTTCTGAGTAGTAGCCAGATGTAATGCAGTGTTACACAACTGCCTATATAGTAGTAGTAGTATGTAGTATGCAGTTAACAACAGAGGGGGGAGGAAAGCCTAGTTTTTACTGAGTGCGGTACCCTTCAGGAAGTCCCAGGACACTAGGTATACAAAATAAGGACTTTTAGTTTTAAGATGCACTCCCTGATTTTTTTTAGCACCCAGTTGTCTTTCCAAATGTCCTCCCAACTTGCTGCTGTTATGTCAAACTCAATACATCAATTCTGATCTGGGAGAAAATTTGGGGGATTAGGAAGCACTATAACAAAATCGTCTTTAACACATGTCTACTCAGGCATTTTTAGAAGGCCTTGATGTGAATATATATTGGACATCATGAGGTGACGGCTGTAGGCTTTTATTGTCCATCTCTAAGGCTTGAATTTACAGTAATAAGCAAGTTGTGTTGCATCAGCTACCCTACGAGAGATGAATGTACTCTATATTGCATACCATCAGTAGCTGAATACCTAATAATAGTCATAAGGCTCAAGGTGCAGCAGTAAAGCTTCAAGTGCAGCAATAATATAAGGCTTGTACTGCATTCACAGGGATTATGCTTAAGTAGTAAGCGTTACTGCCTGCAGTAAAAATGATGACACTTGCAGCACTGAAGCTAGTGCTGCTGTAACAAGGTTGCCACTGAGGTAATAAGGCCGGTACTGCCTTGATACACCCATGCTGCAGTAATAAGGCAGATACAGCAGTAATATGGTAGATACTACAATACATACACCCAGTGAGCAGATATTTTGATGCTGTAGGTTTCTGTAGCTACTGAGGCTTCGTCACTGGAAGTGTCAAGCTGTGTTTTCCCCCCTGAAGACGCAAAGAGTGGAGCGCTCAACAGCATGTAGACACGTCTGCTGACCTAAATCTGCTCTCTTCTTCTGCCTTTTATTTATAGACTTAAGTGCGTGTGTGTGTGTGTGTGTGTGTGTGTGTGTGTGTGTGTGTGTGTGTGTGTATGAGAGGGAGTGAGTTTGTGTGAATACACTAATGACCAGGCCCCAATCGAATCTGCAGTTTTTTTGTTTTTACAGTTTTCAGGGGTGATCCAGAATAAAAATCTGTAATTTAGTGGGCTGATTTTCTGCTTGTGGTGGAGATGTTTTAATTTTCTAAGTTTAATACGTTTTTTTTTTTTGTAATTTGCGGAAAATCAGCGAAAATTTCTGCACCCGCGCATATTCCGTGTGGCCCTGCTTACTGATCAGAAATTTTAGTGGTATACACACACCTATTGTACAATTAGTCCAAAAGAATTAGGTTTTCAAGCACAGGCACCTGTCAGGTCTCTCTGTTGTAATTGACTTACAGTGTGCGATGTACTGGTTGTGCAGAAGTTTGGTTCTTGGCTAAACATATTCAGTTACTTTACACTGGGAGGTGTTTTCAAATTTTTTGTCCAGCTCAATTCTGTCAGTGAGGAAATGATATTAGCAACAACAACCCCTAGAAAAGCTGTATGTGTACCCAATGAATTGGCAACTGAGTTTAGTTTCAATATGAGTGTGAGTGAGTGATTAATCTCCTAACTTCAGACAACCTGTCACCTTAAATCAAATAAAGATAGCATTCATAAAAAAAAATATATGATCACTCTTACAAATTAATTGTAATAGATTAATTGGGCACGCACAATTAATTAAAAGCAACATCCTCCAGATACAGACACCAACTATCTCATCTTCTTTGTAAAGCTCCAAGCCACGCTGAGATTGCCATGCCGGCGCTCACACCAGTGTCTTTATTAATGGGATGCTGCATGTTGCGCAGTAGGAGCTGTAGTGTTTTGTAACCAGGTCTGCCATTACGTAAGAGATCAGAGTGAATTCCTTGTCTGATACCCAGATGACCTCTGTCACGTGGGTGTTTTATGATCACTATGAGGGAAAACACACAAACACACACACACACACACACACACACACACAGCTGTTGCATGACATGTTATTTGCATGTGTCTTTTTTGTGTCTTTTTTGCACAGCAGCCACTGTGACTATTGGTTTTCCAAAGTTAGCCATGCAACAATAGCCACTATTTTTGTAAGAAATCAAGTTTTATTTGATTAAAGTTGGAGAGCTAGATTCACAACCATTTTTAAATGTCGAGCCAAATCAAGACCATATTAAGTGTATAGGCTCCCACACTCCAGCGATGAAATATTCATCTGTGACAAGGTTGTGTGTAAAGCTCCTTTTGTATTAAAAAAATGCAACCGATTAAGACACAGATGTGAAAAAAGAGTGGCTTCTTATTGCATAATTGGTGCAGTGTGGAGAAGATGAATTGAAAGCGGTTTGGAGCGTGTACTTGTGTGTCACTCAATCAGTCAGCAGCGGGGCGCACAGTGCAAAAGTTTGTTGCCTTGGTTGCACCCGCCACGTTCAGACCGCGGCTTTGCTGGTTTGGTGTGCGGGATTTGGTGACCGTCGGGGCGGCCAGGACCACCATGCCTCCACAGTGGCCTACTCCAGTGACCAGGGTTACAGAATTTTGTTGTTTCCTCAGCATTAAGCTGCTATGTGAGAGACGCAGTTACACAGGTTCTTAGGGGTGCATACCTACTTAGCACAGAAGTGGCGATACTCACTAAGAACTAATAGTACTCTTGTAGTCAAAATTCAGAAGTGCCGGTACTCAGCCTTATTCATTTTGATTCTTGCTCTCCTCTTCCTTCTGTCCTCCCTTATATACTGTTTTGGGTCAAGTATACAGGGCTTAAACTAATTCTTATAGGCTATTTGACGACTTATTGTAGCTAACACTAGTACCAGTGCATGGTCATAATACAGCTAATTAGGGCTGGGCGATATAGAGAAAATCAAATATCACGAAAATTGTTATTTACACAATGAGATTTTTGATAAATATTCTCCAGAAATGATTTAATGACTTAGTGGGTAAAGGTTAATAATAGAACAGCAAGAACAGTCTGGTTTGTTCAAGAATTTACATCACTTACTGTAATGCAGCATGTAAAACCAGGTAAAGACAACACTTACCATATTATGATATTACTATATATCCAAAATCTAAGACGATATCTGGTCTCATATCACGATATCGATACAACAGCGACAACTGATAATAGTAAAACTGTTATTACTGCACAGTAAAAGTCTTTCATTCAAATGTTTACTTCAAGTGAAGAGTCAAAGAGAGGCATTATCGGCACAATGTAAATTGATTAATATCTGTTCAAGGTGGAGCTTACATCTCTAATATAATGCTGGATAGTTAAATGAATAAGAATAATGTTGACATCATATTTTAATTGTGATATTTTATGAGTAAAATCTGAATCTGCAACATAACCAGTAACGATTTCCTCTGAAGTAGTAGTATACTGTACATTAAATCGATAGTATACAGTTAAGTTGCACATTTTTTAAGTGCTTTGGGGGCCTTTTGTAAGTTATTTTAGGGTAGTTTGGGTTAGAATAGTAACAAAATAATAATCATTATAAATCTATACTGTAGCGGTTTGGGGCCCAGTACCACAGGCAGAACTATCAACACGTTCCGAATGGGCTTGTGTTGAACCGGCACTGCATTAATCACCTTCAATACTTACACCATGACCTCGTGTTGACAAAGTGTTTTAGAAGAAATATGGGTTTCTTTCAACCACATTGCACAAAAATAACTTGATGAGTGGCTGGACATTGTATGGAATCCATACAACATTCTTTGCAGGTAAAATTAATGATTAATTCATTGCATTTTGGGTGTTTTATTCAGTTTATAGCATTTGATTATTTTTTTTTTAAATTAAAAATGGTTTTAACACAGCATCCTGACTAAACTAGACATAAACCTGTCTGTGATTCACTCAACATCATCCATTCCGGTTTGGTTTTAACTCAAACTTAAATTTAGTTCTAATTTCATATACTTATTTAGGTTTATTGACCTTGAATACAAAAGCACAGAAAAAAGCAACAAAAACTTTTGACCTAGAAGGACGGCTTGAACAGTTTAGTTGGTGTCACTTAAGCGTCACAGTCTGGTTGATTTAACTGGTTTTGGGTATTTGCCTGTTTTATAGCAGGCCAATGCAAAAGAGCCAGTTGATGGTGGTGAGTCTTGATGACCTACGTCTAATTATAGCACTTTTAGTGCATTTATACAAGTGCTCAAAAATGTCAGAACACCAGAATATTAGACAGAGCTGTAGTAGTAGCAGCAGTGGTAGAAACAGTAGTAGTCGTGGGCATTGTCATGGTGTAACTGTATCTTAAGTTGTCTGTGGAAGAGTAGCTGCTATTAAGTGTAGTCAGGCTGGTCAGGCAAGCACTACAATGCACTCTTCCTCTGGGTTTTGTTTGGAATGTGTTTACTAGTTCTGCATTGTGTCTGTGTGTGTATGAGAGAGAGAGAGAGAGAGAGAGAGAGAGAGAGAGAGAGAGAGAGAGAGAGAGAGAGACCAATGGATGGACACACACACACACACACACAGTAGTAAGTTGGACAGCGTTGTCCTCGTGTGCAGAGCTGGATGCATTACAGTGAGGAGGAGCAGTGGAAGCACAGTACTGACTGCATACTGTACGCCTTCATGCACACACGGACGCTAAAATGAATACATGTCATACTGAGCATACAGAACACACAGTGCTACATTCATCCACCTGCAGCAGCAGAGTGTGTAGTGTGTAGTGTGTGACCATACTTTGTGCATCCAGAGAACCTGAAATAGCCCGATGTGGAGGTGAGGGGGAGGGGTGGAAGTGCAGCTCAGCTCAGGCATGGAAACTAGCGTATCCGGTTACAGGATCATAATATCACTGCAGAGTCCATCCACTAGCACTGCACTACTGCACAACACACACACACACACACACACACACAACACAGCCAGCTCCTGGAAAGATATGTTCAGCCCACATGTGGGTTTGCAGGCACAGTTGGCACACACACACACACACACACACACACACACACACACACACACACACACACACACACACACACACACTCTGACCTGCACTCTAAATGTGTAAAACATTTTTTATGTTTTACACAGAAACACAAAACAGGTTGTACATCATCATTTTGTGATTAGATTTATACTTTTCAATCATACATTTATATTAAAACTCGCAGCTTGTTCTTAATGGTCTATTTTTCTTTGCCCAGACCCACTTCCCTGAAGTTATCATCAACTTTAACGTAATCTTACACAAGAAGACTTTCTTGTTTGAGATGATGTTTGAGATTTTGATGCTATTTGATTGTGTTGTGTCCTTATATCAATATCAATTTGAGTTAATCATCATGTTCTCTCATAAAGGGGACAAAGTGTGTGGGCCTTGTTGTGTAGACATTTCAGAGTGAAAAGCAAAAACACAGGCTGTTTTTGTATCAGGATATTTAGTGATATTTTGGGCTATAGACAAAATCAGAAATGTTTTTATTTTGAGAAATGTTCTTACCTGAAGTGCTTTTCATTGATCAAGTCACTTTGCTGGAAACAACCTTTTATCTATCAATTTTGATTTGTTCTGTATCTGTTGCACATTTTTTGAAGGTGGTTTACAAGGTAAGAAAAAAGAGGACACTGCAAATGGAACACATTTCATAAGATGTCTTATTGATTATTGATAAAGTAATAGTACAGTTAACATTCTTAGCCTCTAATATGATAGATAGAATGCAGTTTGAGTTCACCGAGCAAGAATAGGCAAAATAGCAAAAATATACTGTTACTACTTTATTGTCATCACAATGTCAACTTGCACAATATACACATGTGAAAGGCTGCAACATATCACAATTGACACTCAGATTTTTAATTAAAGTAATGCTAATTGAGAAAAAGATCTATTGTTAACTTTACTTTCAAAACTGTAAACTGGTTGGTTTCTAGTCATAGTTGGATGCTTCTTTGCTTTAAATGGTTTAGACCATAAGCTTTATTTGCCTTATCGAAATCCTGGAAAAGGTAGTTAGTATAAGACAGTTATTCACGAGATGGTTAACAGTTGTGCTTTTAGTCACAGTGACCTTGAATGAAGACTGTGGCTCCATTTTGGAGAGCGGCACTCCTTCACTGCTGTGCTTTATCTGCTCCACTCATTGTGATCTGTTTTTCTTCTGGTGTGTTCATATGGCTCATAGGATGTAGGATGGTTCTGGGCCTGTGGATTTTAACAGTCAGTGGAAGGAGTGTGTATGTGTGTGTGTGGGGGTACATAGCGGAGGAAGGAGGAATAGATATAGACGGAAACTAGGTAAAAGAGGGACTGAAGAGAAGAGGTAGAGGATAATGAAGTGGAATGTAACGGGTGGGGCACCTCTGGTATGTCTGTGTGTGTGTGTGTGTGTGTGTGTGTGTGTGTGTGTGTGTGTGTGTGTGTGTGTGTGTGTGTGTGTGTGTGCGTGCCATGAGTTAGACATGCGCAGCTGCTTCAGCTCTCGGTCACACACCCCGCAAACTGCTTTGAAACTAACTCTGTTGCTCTCTCTTTGACTCTCTCTGTTTCTGTGTCTCTCTGACATTCTGATTCACCATTTTCCTAAAAGCTCCACAAGCAGCTGCAATGAATACAGAAACTCGGCTTGAGTTTCTGTATTCATAGGTTGTTAACCAAAAACATTAGGTTTTTAAAAAGAAAAAGCACTTTTACTAATCCCCATTCTTACACGCTGTCGTCATTATTCATTACATACACACATTACTCTAAACATTAGTGGAGAGATGTAGGTTGGGGCTGCCATTTAGTAGGGGTGGAAGATTCGATCTTTTATGATATAAATTGCACATGAGAATTTAACTTTTTATTACTGAAATATTTAAATTAATTGCTTTTTCAGTCCACTAGTTTATAAGATGAACAAACATAGAAATGTATCTTTTTAGATAAAAACAGATGTTGACAAAGTTTTCCTTTGGGGACATAATTTGAAGTTGGAAAGTGGGTAATAAATTGCAATATAACAAAGAATATTGCAGTATAATTAAAATCACATTGTATCGTGACAAAAGTATCTTGATAATATCGTATCGTGGAGCTTCTGGTGAGTCCCACCCCCACCGTTTAGGCTACATGATTCTACCCTACTACGTTTTCATTTTTAAGCGGCACTTTGAGACAAAACTCTCCATCCACACAAGAGTTTTAGCTCCTGTAGCAGAACTAATCCCCGTCCATATTACCATTTTTGACAATGCAAATCACATGACCATTCTCATACACTGAGCATGTACGTGCCGCTGTAAACAGGAAGCAGATTGTCTGACGTTACTCTGTGATTTAAAAAAAATCATTGATGTATAAGTTGAAAATCCGAAAAAAAATAAGATCAAGGGTTTATTTGCTTGTTCCGACGTCGAGGTGGAACTGTTACCATATCTAAGCCTACCTACCTGATGAGACTGATGCGCATCGTCGTTTCCAAAGGTCTCAGTTTGTGTCCGTACAAGCAACAGAGCAACCCCAGAGTTTTCAAACTAAAACGGGGGCAACAGTGTTTCCAAATGTCTTCGCTTTAGGGGCTCAGAAATGCCAGAGTATGTGGACGCGAGGTGTAAACATAGCATAACAAGTGTTTTAATTTTTAAACCAAACCATAATAGTGCAGATATAACCGTAGTCAAGCAGTTAGGGGTTTAGTAGTCTGTTTCCCCAATGTTCCACGTTCTAGTTCTGCCAGGTCGCCCTCTTTTCAGCTGAATGTCTGTTACCTTCCTCTTTCTTTGTGTTGGCATTCCAAAGTCCAGTGGATTTCTGAGGACTATGGTTAACTGCTCCTCAGATCTCTGCAGGGTAAATCCAGACAGCTAGCTAGACTATCTGTCCAATCGGAGTTTTCTGTTGCACAACTATAACAACTTTAAGTTAAACAACAGCCTGACTCAAAAGTTGTGTCAGGCCGTTGCTGGCCATATGAAAAGGAATGTTATATTCTATTTTAATGGAATTTGAATTACATTTTTACCTGTCACTGAGAATTGATTAGATGGCTGGTTTGCTCACCTGGTAGAGTGTGGGCCCCATGTACAGAGGCTCAGTCCTTCTCACTGTGGCCATGGGTTTGGTTCCGATCTGCGGCCCTGACTTAATCTGTCCTATCAATAAAGGCAATTAACGTCACACAAAACGTAAAATGCAAACAGATCATACCATTCACATCAAGCAATGAATGTATGCTATGGTGCACTGCTCATTGTTGTGCAATCATTACCTCATAGTTAAAAATAATAAAAATCATCATCACTTGACCAACTCACGGGAGACACCAACTATGCCTCGTTTTTTTAACTGGTCCCTATACACCAACAAAGTCATATCATAAATTATAGGGAACCCAGCAACAGTGATGATGAGCTTTTCCTCCATTTTCTTGTAATAAACCAATGTTTTTTTAATCTAATGTTTTCTGGAATCAGCTAGCGCAAAGGACGTCTATATTCCGATTGTTTGCCGGTTGTTAGTTGCTGAACCGCGTCATAGCTCATTACCATAAAGTAGACCAACTTTCTGCTTGACACTCTGTTCGCTCAACAGGCCCAATACGTGATGCTGATGGTTTTCCAGCCTCTTGCAACTGAGAGAAGCCAACTTCCATTGAAAATGAATGACTTCCTGTAACTTTGAAGCTCAAGTCGGCAGCACTGTGTATGTACAGTAATGGTTCTCTGTGAACTTTGTGGGATTTGATGAAATGTAGCGTTTTATGTGGAGTGAGCACAGCGCCGGACTCCATATAAAAAATAGCCTTTTAAATGCTGGTGAGCAACCGGCGATTTGGTAACTTGATGGGGCTCCCATGAAAACAAACAAGCATGCAAATAGAAATTATCGAGCACATTTTCATTTATCATGCGATTAATTTATTTTTTGCGTATCGCGGCAGCTCTATTTTAGAGGGCTTTAAATTTGAACTTTTTAAGTTAACTTGGTCTGCTTGGTCTGTGGAAAGAGGAAGTTTCTCAATGTCACTCAGAGGTAGTGTACTGTCACTTTGAAGTCAGATTGGTCTTTTATTATTCTTTTCTTGTTTTTAAGTTTGACTAATTATTCACGTTCAAAAAATGTTTTCTCTGAAATACCATTTGCTGGCAGTAGTGTTTTTAATTATTATTCTTTTTATTTGTTGTTTAATTTATTTTATCAATTTAAATTGACTGGCCTGTTGAATCAATGTGATAGTGCCTATCACGTTCACCGAACTAGGCTCCTTACATGCTCGCTAATAGCTTATTTTGGTTAGTTTAGTCTCTGAGATCAAACATAGACTAGGGAATCGCTAGGAACGTTAACAACAATCCTTCCTGCAACAAAGAGGAGGGGTTATTCACAGTGTCTGTGAGAGGGAGAGAGCCATAACAAAGAGCGAAAGAAATGAAATGCCAAAGAAAGTCTCATGGCCGCGGCTTAAATAAATAACTTGACAATTTGCAGGTCTACTCGATGTTGACAAAATAGTTTGTCGCTGGTTGGTTGTCGCTTAATTAATTCAGAGTGCTTAGCTCAAAGGCACCTAGGCAGTAGTTTTAATAGAAAAAAGGAGGGCTGATTTAGATTTTCTTTTCTGACCGATAGCCAACCCATTAACCAACAACACAGTGTCCCAGTTCACCCGTCCAGGAGGCCCGGACATACTTTCAGCGCTCCGTGTGTGCCGACACCTGCAGACTTGTACCGGTTGTCATTGTCATCGACACATGCACCCGCTTTTTTTGCAGGTCTGTGCGACTGACGTAGCTGTACGTGGAGCATATATTTGAGCCTGTCTCCACCGCATCCACCTGCAAGGTTGTCAGCTGTATGTCTACATTTAACCCGCCAGTCCTCATCGATATAGTGGCATGTGTCACGTAGCTCTCCGCTGTGAGCGCCGTCCAGCAGAGAGCCAGGAACTTAGCAGAAAAAAAGAGCTTAAAATGCAAGTTAAGGAGCACATAGTTAAGTTAATACATACTGTATATATTATTTTTTCTTTAAAAATGCAAAAAAAACAACTTTTATCTGTTTTAATTAGATTGTAATATAATTGTAATAACTGTTTAACTGACAGTATTAATCAGGTAAAATTCTAATTGTTGGTTAACAGTTAACTGGTTAGTCATTAACATCCCTAGCAGAAATAGATGGAAAGTTGTTCATTCCCCTCCTACCCTTTTCGGCCAATCTCTCACCTACTCCGCTGCTTCCTCCTCCCCCTTGTCTTCCTCCTCTTCCTTCCTGCCCCCCAGCTCACCCCCTCCCTCCTCCTCCTCTCCCCCATCTTATTCTTTGTCATCTCTCTGGGTGAATTCCCAGCTGACTCTGTTTGTCATGGCAACCAACCAGTCGTGGTGACTGGGCCTGCAGCTCACACTTCCTGTGCGTGTGGTTGTATGTGTGTGAAGAGACGCATGCGCAGTGTGTACGTGTGTGTGTGTGTGTGTGTGTGTGTGTGTGTGTGTTTAGACAGCAACTGGCTGCATGAGCCTGTCAGCCTGGATTAGAGTCAAACACACTGCAGCGATTACTGCTTTTTCTTTCTTTCTTTCTTTCTTTCTTTCTTTCTTTCTTTCTTTCTTTCTTTCTTTCTTTCTTTCTTTCTTTCTTTCTTTCTTTCATTTTCCTGTCTTTCTTTCTGCTGCCTTCTTTGCTTTCTCTGTAGCACCAGTAATACCACTGCCAGGTACTTTGATTAGATAGGGATATGTATTAAGCTATTGGAAAATGTATAGTATCTTTCCGGAATGCACTGTGGCTTCACCGTGGCTCTCTCTCTTTCTCTCTTTTCTCTCCCACTGTATGTCTTTCGCCCGCCCGCCACCCTGCCCAACCCCTCACTAATACCCCATTCAGACCGATACAGTGATGCAGTTCGGGGGTCTGTCTGTATGGGTCAACTGCATCAGCTGGCCCTCCCTCATGATCCTCTTCCCAGCCAGGGTTGGACGCCAGTCGGACGCAGCCAGGCGTTGCTATGAGCAATGGAAATTAATTCAAAGATACCGACGTTTAAATGTCATTTAACCAATCCATCCACAAAAGAGAGCGAGAGAGAAGGAGAGAGAAGGAGAGAGAGAGAAATAGAAAGCATGTGCATGGGTGATCAACAACGATGAACAGACAAAGAGGGGAAACTGAAACAGAACTTTATCTGGTAAATTCTTGGAAAGTATTCAGTGTAATTCTGTGGTTTACCAGTAAAGTGGTCAAGACTACACTGTAGACTGGAGCGTCTGCTAACAATGAGAAGCAGCGTGACAGCTGTCTCATATGAAAGGGTCCAATGCGTGTTGAACACGCAAGCTGTCTAAAGGTGGTAAAAGTAAACTCAATGTGCTATTCTAATATGGCAGGAGGAGGGAGGGTGGAGGGGGGGTTGGGCTTCAAATGTGGCCCATGATCCTGCAGTACAGCAGAGATCACTGCTATTACATAACTCTGCGTGTGTGTTGTGTGTGTGTACTGGACTACAGTATGCAGCAGTAAGGCTCCCTTTGCAGCTGCTCTTGGTTTCAATGTATGTTTTTTTTAATCCCCTGTTGCAGTAAGCTTGTTGCATTTAAGCAGCTTTTTGAATCACCACAGTTAAGCTCCTGGGTTTCAGTCTGTAAACTTCACTGTTGTATATATTAGTGTTGCAGTTAGCTCAGATGTGGTATGACATTGATAATATAATGCTGAGATCTAGTAGTGCTATTGGAGTACAAAAAGTAAGTAAAAGCCCCAATGGGCAATCAGGTGTAAACTTTCTGCAATATCAGAATTGTTTGAGGTGTATTCCAGTGCTCTGAATTGGTTTAGGAAAGTCATTGAAAATCTTATTTAATAGGCTTGGATTCTTATTTTAACAAAATTATCCCCACTGCCCTGTATATTGTTATATACCAGGAGGGGGTACATTTAATCCCCATAGCCCAAATGGGACTGGACTGGCCCAAGTGGGGTGCTACTATTACATATCAGTGTAAGATGATGTAATTGTCACTAAAAGGGCCAAGCCAGGACTGCGATATTTTTTAATAGCTTGAAAGCTAGATGATTAATTGATTTTTGCATCATTTTGCAAAAATCAATTAATCATTGCAAGCTCTGAAAAATTGCGAGGGGCAATTTCTACTTCTGTCATAAACCAAACGATTAATCAAGAAAAAACATTTTTTAAGAATAATTGCTTGCATTCCTAGATGACATGCTGGTTGCCTTGTTCTGTTACTGACATCTATGTTGAGCAACAATTAAACTTCTTTCTCGTGTTTCTCTGGTTTTGTGTTTTTTCAGATATATGTTCGGTAAAGGTGCGAAGCGGAAGCTGGATGAGGATGAAGAGGGGCTGGAAGGCAAAACGCTGGAGGCGTCGATGGCGGGAGGGGGAATAAGCCTCGGTCCAGAGGGCCTGTCCAAGGTGTCGTACACCCTGCAGCGGCAGACCATCTTTAACATCTCCCTGATGAAGCTGTACAGCCAACGGCCGCTCGGCGAACCCAGCCTGGAGCGCCGCGTTCTAATCAACAACATGCTGCGACGCATCCAGGAGGAGCTCAAGCAGGAAGGCTCCCTGCGGCCGCTGCTCTTGCCGCCCTCGCCGCCGCCCGACGACCCCATGGACGAGAGTTACCGTGAGGCGCCGCCATCCTTTGGTGTTTTGTCAGTGGCAGCAGCAGCACAGGTATCCCAGCCTTCTGCGCTGTTGATGCCGGTGATCGTTCCACCGCCTTCACCCCACCCAATGGTGCCTCCAAACTGCCAGGCATCCCAGGCCTGCTCAAACCATGTGGAGGCCTGCCCCGCCCCTCTGGAAGCCTGCCTCACTCCAGCCTCTTTACTGGAGGAGGATGGTGGAGATCCAGCCTTTTGTACTCCATCCCCACCCACTCCTCCACTGTCGCCTCCACCGGCGCAGCCTCCTCCATTACCTTCGGCACTTCTGAGCCAGGCGTCCCCCGGGGTCCCTGTGTCCGCCTCGTCCAATGACAGTTTCCCCTCCAGTCTGAGTGACATGGAGTTGTGTCCTTCCACAGCCATAACAAGGACAGCAGCAGCTAATACTACGACCGTGACTACCTCCCCAGCTCCCAAGCCACTCACCCAGCCCTCCCACTTAGCAGCCCTCTCCCCAGCACCCAGAGACTGCAGGAGCATGGGTGCTAAACCAGAGGCAGCTGGCAACCTGCTTGCCGAAGCCCGCTGTGCCGATCTACGGCCGATGGACACTTTACCCACACTCCCCCCTGTTGGTCTAGTAGACATTTCTTCCTCTTCCTCCTCTTCCTCTCCCTCGGGGTTTCTCTCAGACTTGGCACTGGACGACGTCCTGTTCGCGGACATCGACACGTCCATGTATGACTTTGATCCCTGTACAACAGCGGGGGCTGTGGGCGCGGCGGCAGGTGGTGGACTCACCAAACTGTCGCCAGTGGTGACGGCGGACGACCTCCTCAAATCGCTTGCATCGCCATACAGCGGCCCTGCCCCCCAGGTTTCAGCCAATCAGCCTTTCAAAATAGATTTGACAGAACTGGACCACATCATGGAAGTGTTGGTGGGCTCGTGACTTGCCGACACCACCACCTCAGAAACACACAGACAGTTTCATATGGAGAACAGACTGGAATTAACCTTTGGGATTGATTTAATTATTTTCCTGGTTGTTGTTTTTATGTTTTTAAAAAAACTCTCTTCAAAGGTCGGTAATTGTAAACGTCGATAGTGATGTCAATTAGTACTACTATGACAACTACTACTACACAACACTGTGCATGCACTGTGCTCGCCTTTCCAAATATGGAAATTAAGTAACCGGGAAACAAAGACACACATACTATTTGTATTTCTATACTTGTGAGGACCTCCATTGATTCCATTCATTCCCTAATCCTAATTTAAACCTAACCATAGTTTTACTCTTCAACCTGAACCTAAGCCTTAATCCCGAAAAAGTAACTAGTACATAGAAAAAACAAGGACCGGCAAATTGTCCTCATTCTGGAGGATTTTTGCAATCATTCTATCTTTGTGAGGACATTTACTCCTCACAGGTATAGTAATACAAGTGAACACACATAGACATGACACACACAAACAAACTGAATTCATGGCTTTTAGCAGATGAGTGCCTTTCAAAATGACCACTTCTTCAATTCCTGTTTTTACAGTATTTGTCTTTTTTTTCTAGTTCTTTTCACTTTAACAGCCTAGAGAGGTCAATCCTCAATTTTTGTTTTTAATTTATTATATTGTGTTAAAACTATTATTAAGTAAGGTAATTTGTTATGATCAAATAATAATTATTTAATCTTTATCTTATTATATATGCTATGTTTTATTTGTAAAGCAAGCATAAAAAGGTTTTACAAGGAATACATTGTTTTGTCAGCGTGCTACATTATATATTATCCTGTCAATATAATCACGCTTTGGGAATAGCTCTAAAACACATTGCCTGGTTGTTTGTTAAACTTGTTTTGGTAGAAGAAAATGTCTGTTCTTATACACATCATGTCTATGAATTCAGTTTAGGACTTCTCTTTCTCTTCCTTATTGGCAGGCAGGCACATTTAACTGTGCTGGATGCATTTTTACATGAGCTCACACTATGGTCTAGTTATCACGTTTCACTTACAGCAGAATTCAAATGAGCTACATCCACAAGAAAGCTTGATGTGTTTACAATGGAAGCAGCAGCTGCGCCACCACCAACTCTTGCCTCCCAGTTGGATGTGGATGATCTGAAAAGTCCAACCTGAGCAGAGACTTTAGACTCTAAACACATTTTGTGGCTGGGGACTCAAGACAAAACAACTATCACAGATTGCATAGAACCTCTCAGAATCACACCAAAAAAATTGAATATTTTAGAAAATGCCTTATTTTTGGTTTGGCTCCTACAGAATTAGAACCTTAAGTGATGGACAGATTAGTGACACATACACACAATTTGCAGAGTATGTTTATTTGTGATTAGAATAGGAGGCCTATATTCCAAATCTCAGGGTTCTGGTCTCTTCTGTGCATTGTGTCATACAGTTTTGATGTTGACCCCAAAGGTTTTAAACATATGATAGCAGGATAGCTAAATTTGTCTTGTGAGGAATTTGAATGTGGAAACCCAATGAAGTAGGAAACCCAAACCACAATGTTAACCTGATACTGCAACAATGCAAAATACTAATTGTTTCATAAACCCTACCCCCCTGCACAGCAGAAGCCACTATGCACAATCTTTGACCCAAAAAGACTAAATGTGATGGCTAAGTGTAGCACACACACACACACATACACAGTTTTAGCAGTCATGCTATGTCCATATTTGAGCCTTTTATATTATATCTGTTGAAGCTAGAAATAGTTTAGTCCTGTTTACACAAATTTTGATTACCTTTAATAATTAAGTTGATGTTATTTTAACAGTTATTATAACTGTCCCAATTCACAGATTTAGCAATTAACTGTGATTTTCCACGTGAAAAGGGAAAACACTATATGGAAGAGATATTTGGAGTAGAGGCAATAGGCTGAAAATAGCTGTGTCACAGTCTCCAAAATGTACCTCCTCAGACTGCTGACCTTCATTTAGAAACCACACAACAAGCTTTTGCAAGGTCACAGTGTCACATATTTTGCACAAAGCCCATTCTGGATGAGACCAACATGTTGGCACCAGGATAGTATTGTATTTTTGATAGGTAGATAAGGCCAGTAGTAGACACAGACATTAACAAATGACAGACCTACCATCTTTCCTTGTAATGTAAAAGTCATACTTTTCTTGCGGAAATATTCAGAAAGACAGAAGCAGTGAGTCAGCAAAAGTCAGACTAATTCATCTTGCTTCTTATAGCCAGACAATGCAATGAAAGTTGGACTAATCGGCTCAAATATAAAAAAATAAAAAATTAAAAAAAAAGATCCACCCTGGGATACTTTAATATATCAACTGTCATATGTTCAATGCATTTATGGACTTGCTGTGTGGTGAAGTGTCGTAATTGTCTTGAGGCCACTCTGGGTGAAATTGGATTTTGCCTTCTGATTTTTAAAGGATATTCAGAAGGAAAAAAAAGTGGTCTGGGATTGGCTCCACACGGCTCTCACAAACCCTTTCCCAACTTGTCAAATAACTCTGCCCAGGGAGCCGTTACTGCACTATATCTTTGCGTAGCAAATAGTTGTTTGATGCTATAATAATGTTTGGAATATCAAATAAAGCCCCTTTAAGTATCAGTTCAAAATGAGGCCCTCATTTTGAACTGATACTTAAAGGGGCTTTATTTGATGTTTAAAGTTGTATACATAGTTTGTTGCCACTTGTTGACAACAGAACAAGCTCAACACATAACAACATATTACCCTATAGTATATGAATTATTTGTTTGGCAGGTGGGTTGGCTGAAGATTGCTGCACATTAGTATTCATTTGGAATTCTGTCTCTGGCCGCCTGATAATCTCCACGAACGGCTGAAGGAGGGACACATCTGCCTCTTTAGCTGCTAATCTGCCCAACTATGTTCTGAAAATGTGTTGATTTGCAGTGTAGGTTTATCAGAGTAGTGAGATAGAAAACCAAAACAATGAGCTAAAACACTCCCTAGAACCAAGGGAGTCCCTCACTACAAAAGACACCTTACACATTATGCGTAATCATTTGATAGCAATAATAACGGCATTGATGAGTGCAGCTTTAATGTTGACACCAAACTGGTGTGCACTGTATCTTATCATCAGACCCAAATGAAATCTGCTGATTATTATTTTTTTACAGTTTTGTGATCCGGAATTAAAATCTGCTTTTCTGCTTAGTGCAGAGATGTGTAAGCATTATTTTCATTTGTTTAAAATCTGTGGGAAATCTGAAGAAAATTCTGCATCCACAGATTCCGTGTGGCCCTGCTCATCATTATACACATCATCTACATTTGTCTAGTTTTTCACAGTAATACACAGTAAGAAAAATACACCACATGTAGACTGCAGTGGATGTCCTTCAAAAGTACTGAAGTATAACTTGAACAAGAAAGCCTAAACACTTATGTGTCTGCCAACACAACCTTGCTATGGTTTAAAATGGTATGTTAATGGTATTTCTAGCAGAAGTCCCAGCTGGTGGGACCCAGTAGTTGTTAATGGGACAGAATGTGTTATCTGGAATCCAGACGGACTCCTCTTGCTGTGGTAGCCAACAGCAGTGAGGTCGGGCGGTGTTGAAACTTGTTCCAATTGAAGATCATTAGTTACCCAGCGTGCATTTGACCGTAGCCAGTACTAAATTAAATGCATTTGAACTGAATTCAAAGCAGAGTGTGAGTGAGCCGAGCAGAGAGCAGCACCAACTCATGCGGTTTGTAGACGACTGTGTCTTTTTTCTTTCACTATGTTTGGATTTTGGAGTGCTTGTTTTTTCTTTTGTGTCTATGAAGTTATTTATTCATGTTGTCTTTCTTTTCTGTGTAAATATATTTATTTTTGATGTGAAGTGAACATTTGGATTGTAAATCTGTGTACAGAATGTATTTCAGATAGGAATGTATCTGAGTGTGGAATTATGGGTGGAAGCCATTTTTTTATATATACATAGGTAGTTCTATGATCTTCTTTATGTTTGTTTGTTGCTTTGTTATTGGTTTTTGTGGGGTGGCAGCCACAACTTTTTACATCTTTTCTACTCTTTTATTTATTTGTTATTTTTTTCATCGTTTTCCAATTGAAGGCGAACAGTTCATGCAGCAATACTCCAGATACTCCAACGTTCAGATGTCAAGACTCCAAAGCCTGTCATAGACGCTTCAATGCCAAAAGTAATGTACATAGTATGAACTGCATTCAAGCTTCTGAGACTTTGTCGATCAGTGTTTGTTACCGAATCTGTTTTAGCGCTGTCCAAGCATGTGGCGGTTCCGAATCGCCCAGAAAGACTGACCGCAGTCAAGGCTGATTTCCTTTACGAAGGCTGTATTTTACACAGACCTCAGAGCTGTGCCTTTTTCTATGCAATAGAACACAAACACAGAGAGAGAAACTATCAGCTGATCACTGTATTGGGATCCAAATGTGGACTGTAGATACAAAATATATGTGTGTATAAATGTGTATATATACACACACACACACACATATATATATATATATATATATATATATAGATGTGTATATATATAGTATATAAGATAAATGGACTGCTCTCTATGAATTTGAAACAGTCTTACTTTTGTAGTTTTATATATATATATAAATATATATATATACAATAAACTGTAAAAAGAGCAGATTTGTTTTGTCTCCCTATTTTCTGCGATTGTGTACAGTCTTGATTTTTCATATGCATGCACATAAACACATTGACTTTCATATTTACTTAATAGGACGAAGTTTGACCAGTTTGTGTTTTTGTGTCTTTGTCTGACAAAATACAGTGAGGAAAATAAGTATTTGAACACCCTGCTATTTTGCAAGTTCTCCCACTTAGAAATCATGGAGGGGTCTGAAAATGTCCACTGTGAGAGACATAATCCCTAAAAAAAATCCAGAAATCACAATGTATGATTTTTTAACTATTTATTTGTATGATACAAATATTGCAAATAAGTATTTGAACATGGGAGGAGGCCTCAGGGAAGACCCAGGACTAGGTGGAGAGATTATATCTGGGAACGCCTCTGGGAACGCCTCGGGATCCCCCAGTTGGTTGATTTAGCTCGGGAAAGGGGAGCTTGGCGTCCCCTACTGGAGCTGCTGCCCCCTCAACCCGATACTGGAAAAGCGGATGAAGATGGATGGATGGATGGAGAATTTGAACACCTGAGAAAATCAATGTTAATATTTGGTACAGTAGCCTTTGTTTACAATTACAGAGGTCAAACGTTTCCTGTAGTTTTTCACCAGGTTTGCGCACACTGCAGAAGGGATTTTGGCCCACTCCTCCAGACAGATCTTCTCTAGATCAGTCAGGTTTCTCGGCTGTTGCTGAGAAACACGGAGATTGAGCTCCCTCCAAAGATTCTCTATTGGGTTTAGGTCTGGAGACTGGCTAGGCCACGCCAGAACCTTGATATGCTTCTTACAGAGCCCCTCCTTGGTTATCCTGGCTGTGTGCTTTGGGTCATTGTCATATTGGAAGACCCAGCCTCGACCCATCTTCAATGCTCTAACTGAGGGAAGGAGGTTGTTCCCCAAAATCTCGCAATACATGGCCCCGGTCCTCCTCCCCTTAATACAGTGCAGTCGCCCTGTCCCATGTGCAGAAAATCCCCCCAAAGCATGATGCTACCACCCACATGCTTCACAGTAGGGATGATGTTCTTGGGATGGTACTCATCATTCTTCTTCCTCCAAACACGGTTACTGGAATTATGACCAAAAAGTTCTATTTTGGTCTCATCTTCTCACCTTTAAGGTTCCCTGGACTTAATGAATGTGTATTATTTTTGTTATATTGTCTCATTGGCCAGGAGGTTGCCATGGCTCAGTACTGACTTTTTCGACTTGCATCTCACCAGCACTGCGTCTGAAAACAAATGATCAATCCAGCCATACACTGCAGTACTTAACACATGTAGACCTAAACAGATAAGGCTGTACATCTTTCGTTTTCAGCTCATAACAAAACATAACAGACAACCTATGGATGGCGTTATGGACTGAGAACTTCAGCAATAACATATAAAAGTAAAAAAGGGTGGTAACCTGGAGTTTACTAAGGTCATGATTCCAAGTGGCCCAATGCACCCTAAACCTCATAGATTATTAACAACATAACAATATTAACAAATAAAAAGGCATTTAATATAGTTTATGTGTTTGTAAAATTCTATTTATCCAGTCAATTGTTACATTATATATATTTTCTGTAAATGTATTTCCCAACATGAAGGCTTCTACACAAAGGTTGTACTCAACTTGATCCCCTGCAGCTAAAAAAATTATAAACAATTAAGAGCAAACTGTCAGCTGATTTTGATGGGAAACACATGACATCTGATTCTTTTCAAGGCTTAACGGTTGTTTTAAGAAACATAAGTGACTCCTTTGAAAGGGTATTTTTGCAGTACATTATGTTGTTTTAAAGAACCTGAGGAATGTAACAGACGTTATTCTACAACTGTAAATTAAAATTACTAAAAATTTGTGGCCATTGTGGAAACCAGCAGAAACCAATATTTTGTAGCGCTGTATTCTCTTCATCTTAACCGATATGGATCACAATAATTGGGGCACATTGGATTTTTTAATTAGGTGTTGGTACCAGCTTGATGCGCTTCTTTGCGCTTGATATTGTATGGTTTTGGGTCGGCTTGATAGTCTCCATTATAAAGTTCAGTCTGTGTCTTTCTCTGTTTTTTATAGTTTACCACGGCACAGTGCCAACATTTGCCACTGTTAAACAGCCATGACTCCTGATCCGCAGGCCGGTGGTTATTTCCAGCATTCAGGCCACACAGCTGTGAGGGAAGGGGGACAATCTGTCTCTATTGGTGGAGGGAGGGAAAGTATAGCTCAACTTAGCAACAGCAGAGCTAAGGTCACTGAGGACAACACAGACAGAGGGCTGCTTCTCTCGATGTTTGCCATCTAGATACCGCCTCTCATTTTATTTTATTTTTTAATTAAAGGCACGGTTGAAAACTTATTCCAATATACACTTATTGATATAGTTTGAAATGGTTGTTACACCCCGACAGCAATAAATAACTTATGGGCTCTGAAAAAGGAGTGAAAAATATCTGTCATCTGTAGCTGCTGTAATCCTGTTAAAACGCCAACCAATCACTGCCTCACGGTCCGCTCGGAAAGAACCAATGAAATGCCTCCTCGCCCAGCTGAATACAAGTCAAGTTTGTTTGAAGCCTATGTTGCAGGTTTGATTTTGCAACGAATTTGTGCAATTTGCTTGTGGGTAATAAATATTTGAACTGTTATCCATTGTATTTGATGGTGTTGGATATCGCAAAAGTGAATATAATACGAAAAGTAGGCACTATTTTAGTGTTTTCTTTTTTCCCCCCCGCAATGCATTGCATAACGTTACAATGGGGAGAAAACAGAGCAGCCTGCGTTGTCTTTGCCACTGGTCTGGCCTAATATGGCTTTTGTTTTTTTTAATATTAACAGTCTCGACTGAGTCCAGGTGACTTTATTATGTTTATAATAATATTGGAGGAAAAGTGAAACACAGCTTAGATGGGGATGTTGTTCTGCTTTTCACAAGTTTAGACAGCTAGCTAACGCTACGCCGCCGGACGTTAGCGCAACAGCGTTAGACTAGCCTGCTAGGTAAATATTACAACTGCCTTTGGTGTTGCCTAAGTACGCGCCATGTTGTCAACATAATACCTGTCGCTCCTATGAGATGGGTTTTTTTTTGTTACGTTACACACAAAGCTAACTGGCTATAGTTAGCCTGTACGTATGCTAGCGGATATAGCTAACGTTGCGTAGCCAGCCAGCAACTTTGGCAGTAGAGTTTTGGCGAGCTAACCACGACAGCGTTGTCGCCCACAATCAACCTGCAGTGATGTTTGAATTGGAGACACGCGTATCGTTTCTTTTCCCGGAGATCCTGGACATTATTTTCATTTATGACGTTAAAGGCAAAGGAAGCGTAGCCCGTAGCCCTGGATAGACGCGTCCTACCACAAGTCGGCGTGGAAGCCGAGCTACATTTTCCAGGGGAGTAAAGCTCAGATTCTCAGTGACCAAGTCTGAGCTACATGATTCATCGAAAGCCTTAGACGTATGTAGATGTTTCAACCTCACAAACAACGGACTCGGACAAGCTTTTAAAAAAACTTTAAGGATACAACGGTGTACAAATACGTGTTATTATATTAACATATATTGATTTTGCTTCAACCTGCTCTTTCCTTAAAAACTTCCATATGGATTTATTTTAAAATGATGCGCTTTGTGCCAAAATAAATAGAACATATGATAAATTACACTCTGTTCATTGTTGTTTAACCAAACTTTAATGTTTTCTGAAAATACATGACTTTCCTATTAACCCACGTCCTAATAACAATATAATTCAATATTTATTACTGTGTACCCCGCACAGTAATACTGGTCACCTCTTTCCTACACTACATCTGGAGTAAAGCTATATTGTCATTGAGTTGCTCATATGCTCAGTACTAGTACCTATTGTAGCGGTGGTAATAGTAGTGGATTGGTGTTTGTATCATTTCTAACACTGCTATTATGAGGTATTACCATATCTTATTTTGTTTTCTTTAGATTATGATATCAAGGTAAATGGCTATAATGGCCCATAATGATTGTCTTGATACTGTCATAAGACGTTTTTATAGCCTGTCTGTATGCAGTGAACTGGTGTTGTCTAGGGATAAGGAGCCTTTCATATAACTCAGTCTAAAAAGAATGGTAAAGTTAATATAAACAATTAAAATATGGTGCGTGCTGGTTGGGGAGGACCATGATCCTGTCTAAAATGTCATAAACATCGGCATCGTCAGTTCAGCTGACCGCGGGGGGAGCTGCTCAACCGCAGCTCACTCGCCTACAGCACAAGCTCTCCACCGCAGCTTCGCCACAACGCGCACAAGCCAAACACAGCGACACGTTTTCACCGGAGGAAGAAGTAAACACTTAGAAATAACACTAGGGGGATGCCTTCTATCCCTATATCTAGAAAAGTGTACCAGTACTTATCTGAACGACATGATCACTGTCACTAGATAGAAAGAAAACGTTGACATTCACTCGGTGCTATTCACTGACAGTAAAAAGTAAAGTCATTGTATGCACTGCTGTGTTGCTAAATGAAGGAGATAGATGAAGGAGACTTCCCCAAATCTTGGCAATTCCTCATTTGCCCTCGCACATCTGGTTCGTAATTATACAGCTGCTGGCCTTTCCACCTCTTCCACATCCCAGTTGCCATAGTTCTAGTGCTAGGCTGAGACTTTGCTCCCCATTGTGACGTCATCGCCGAATTGACTTAATAAACCCGCGAATACCAAAAATGACCAAAAACTGACATTTAACACTATTTGGAGACATTTGTAAAAATGATATACATATCTTGAGTGCTTTTTGTACCCAATAATCAACAGTGGTGGTTAACCTGCAACATGGGCTTTAAGCATTCTGTATTATAATAGGCTGTGTTCTGTACACAATCAGCCTTTAAATCAGACATATAGCAATTAAAATCCTCTGATTCAAAAACAATAACAAGTTTATATAAAACATCATCATGTTGACTTAATTCAGCTGAGAGCCAGACGTTTACCATCATGCCCTAGGTCTGCCTGGGTCTTGCAGTTGGTGAAGAGCAACTAAGGCGCCTGGCTCTAAAAACTGTGGCCGCAAGTGTCTTTGCTAGTTTAAGACCGATGCAGTTGTTAATTTCCTGTGCCGCACCCATGCCGTTTAAATAGCATATGCCCAGCTTTGCACCCATGGGCGTGCTGGTCTTACAGGGAGGTGTGTTCAGGTGAATTCTGGGCATATAGCTAACTCGAGGCAATGGGAAGTGATTGCACCATTGACCAACAAAAACCTGGTCTAAAGTCAATAGAGCAGCATTTCACGTGCCTGGCTTTTAAAGGGAATGGGAGATGACACTGATTGGTTTATTGCAATTCATGCCCAAAACACACCTATGATTAATGAAGACACTAAGTACAACCTTTTTGAATCATGCGCCCAGCACACTGACCCTTTTTTTTCGCCGTCAAACTAGCAAAAGTGGATTGGACACGCCCTAAACGCACCTACGCCATGCGCTTAGATTGTTAAAATAGGGCCCAAGAAGTCAAATTGCAGTCCATACTGCAGGACAGGAGAAGGGGTTAGATGGAGCCCCGAGGACAGGAGGAGGGGTTAGATGGAGCCCTGAGGACCAGAGGAGGGGTTAGAGGGAGCCCAGCGGACAGGAGGAGGGGTTAGATGGAGCCCCGAGGACAGGAGGAGGGGTTAGATGGAGCCCTGAGGACCGGAGGAGGGGTTAGAGGGAGCCCAGCGGACAGGAGGAGGGGTTAGAGGGAGCCCAGAGGACAGGGGGAGGGGTTAGAGGGAGCCCAGAGGACAGGGGGAGGGGTTAGAGGGAGCCCAGAGGACAGGGGGAGGGGTTAAGGTACGTGTTCACCGTCAAGAGTCCTTTCCACACTTTCAATTCATTGTATGTAAGCAGTCATCCAATGAATTTGAGAAGCTCCTGATTTGCATAAAGTGAAATCCAGGCAACTTTCAGATTCTGCAACAGCATAGCTTATTTCTACATTTCAGTTAACTATTTTTGTATAATAAGAGAAAGTTACTTTTGAGGAAAAGCACAACTCATTTCATATATGTGAAGAGTTGTGTCAACAGACTTTGATAAATTACACTGGAGCATATAATGAACACTCAATTGAGGAGACAATTAACGTAAACAGTACAGTACAGTATAGATAGATAGATAGATAGATAGATAGATAGATAGATAGATAGATAGATAGATAGATAGATAGATAGATAGATAGATAGATACTTTCTTGATCCCCAAGGGAAAATTCTGTTTAACTATGACGTGTTATTGTGTCGTGGTGTCCAACTCTCTGAACTTCCTGTCTTCCTGAAGGTGTGTTTAAACTCATGTTGGAGGCGTTAAAGGTGCAATATGTAATATACTTAATATTTAATACATAATAGAATACCCTTTTATGACAACAATGCGAAAGCCAGTATTTTCTCCTTTTGAAATTTCCATTCCATGACGGACTTTCTGTTTGTGTTTTGGCCTGTGTGTTATTATCAACTGCCCAGTTTGACAGCCAGGTTGTTAGATGTACCTGTAAAAACATAAACCCAGCACGCTACAGTGGTAATGTTAGTACAGCTATGGAAGCAGCAAACAAACGAATGGGATCATGGAGATAGACCTAAAACAAACCTCAGTTGCGTTACCAGAGACGTCACAAACCCGGGTAAATATTGAAAGATGGAGAAAGATTAGAGCCCAAAAGGATGCTGAGTTGGATAATTTCTTCCTGAACAGGTAAGCATTAGCTTCAGGATAATTTATCATGCCTACAATCGATGGGCATGTTTTGTCATTTCAACATTTGTGTACTATATAGCTAGAGTACCAAATTCAATTCAATTTTATTTATAGTATCAATTCATAACAAGAGTTATCTCGAGACACTTTACAGATAGAGTAGGTCTAGACTACACTCCAGAATTTACAAGGACCCAACAGTTCTAGTAGTTCCCTCCAGAGCAAGCAACAGTGCGACAGTGGCGAGGAAAAACTTCCTTTTAGGCAGAAACCTCGTACAGACCCAGGCTCTTGGTAGGCAGTGTCTGACGGGCCGGTTGGGGTTAGAATGAAGAGTGGCAATAACAAAAATAGAAAAAAAAATTAACCAAAGTTGGTTACTTGCAAAAACAATCGAGACACAGACAGTAAAGTGATCCCGACTGGTCCTGGCTAACGCCACCTTGCTAACTGCTAACGTTACTGGAGGACCAGGCAACCAGCCACGGCTGTTTAAAAAGTGTAGCCTGTTCAGCGGCCGTAGCAGACAACTGTGAGTTATTTTAAGCCAATAAAGGGGGGATGTAAATCAGGAAGAGAGGACCGTTAGTTTGAGTTGTGTTTAACAATTGTTGCTGTAATTTTAAGCCAATAAAGTGTGTATTTCAGTTGAGTGGAAAAGGACGGCAAGGTAGAGGTATTTTTAGCGGTTCTGACCTTAATTCTCAGCCGAGGAAGTGTGTCTGTCCGGTGGGTGGAGAGGACAGCAAGGTTGTGGGGTTTTAAGCGGTTTCTACCATAATTCTAAGCCAAAAAAATGTGGCTTGGGTACAGAGCTCCGCGTGAGCACAGGCTTCTATGACCGTAAACGTTAGCTACTCTGCTGTGCTGTGAAGTAATGTCTGGCTATGTGAGACAAACGTCTAGCAACATTGTTGGATGCTGTGGTCTCAGCCTGGCAACCAATGTGAACTTAGAGTCTTAAGAGGAGGGGGCGGGGGAACGACTCTCTCCAATATGTTTTAATTTTGACTGCAATAACTATTTTAAACGCTAGCTGTCAGTTTCACGTTGCACCTTTAATTTCAGCTAAACCATTAAGGTAAACAAAGATATTGTGGGCGCCAAAATATCTCAGCACAGACGAAATGTGTTGTGTGTTTACCTTCTCCATGGCCTTGGCAGGGCGAGCAGCACTGTCTTATCATACAGCTGTTACGTCTCCCGTCATCAATAGAGGCACAAAGATGAAGAACTACTCTGCCTTGAAAAGCTTATGAGGTTATGTTGGACACTGACCTGAATGACATCTGGGTATCATTGTCTCAACCTACATAGCATGAGTTCATAAGATGGAAATTCCACAACAGTTACTGCCATGTTAGTCTGTTTTGAAATTCTGGAGCAGACACCCCCTACGTGAAGCGTTTGTCCAATCAGGTGCAGCCATGGACGTTGTACGAGGATGGAGCCTGTTTTCTTTGTTTATCAGTGGTCAATGAAGAGAAACTGATAACTGCTAGAGGCAAGCCCACCAAGCGTCCAATGCTGGGAAGATCCCTGCCGTCAACAAAACTCAGTGGACACGTAGCATTAGACGAGGAAATGCTACTTCCAATTCTTGCTAGCTTTTCAACATTACCAACCCTGACTTGAATAGGGCTTTTACATCAGGTGGATACTTAATACATGGCCGTCCTTTGACCATTCTTTTATAAAAACCACAGTTTATTTTAATGAACCAAAACTTTATATTTCAGTATTTTATATTATTGTTGTTGGTTAATAGGAAAGTGGCTGAGAACGATAACGTTGAGGCTGTGCGCTAGAGTTGTAGTTCTGTAATGGCAGAACTACATTCAGTCCATTGTGGCAACGCTGCTGAATATGACCAGGCTAGTGTACCAGAGTCTGGTAGGACCAGGCTAGTGTACCAGAGTCTGTTAGAACCAAGCTAGTGTACCAGAGTCTGTTAGGACCAAGCTAGTGTACCAGAGTCTGGTAGGACCAGGCTAGTGTACCAGAGTCTGTTAGGACCAGGCTAGTGTACCAGAGTCTGTTAGGACCAAGCTACTGTACCAGAGTCTGTTAGGACCAAGCTAGTGTACCAGAGTCTGGTAAGACCAAGCTAGTGTACCAGAGTCTGGTAGGACCAGGCTAGAGTACCAGAGTCTGGTAGGACCACTAGTGTACCAGAGTCTGTTAGGACCAAGCTAGTGTACCAGAGTCTGGTAGGACCAGGCTAGAGTACCAGAGTCTGGTAGGACCAGGCTAGAGTACCAGAGTCTGGTAGGACCACTAGTGTACCAGAGTCTGGTGGCATAGTATTCCCAACACCTGTAAAAAAAAAAAAAAAAGACTTGAGGGAGTTCCCCATTGCGTCATCTTTTTACTGCCTATCTATATTCTGAAACTTTAAAATACTAATATCAGACATTTCTTTTGCCTCACTTTAGGTGGCAGGGGTGAAAATCCTCAACATGTGCTGCGTTCTGGTTCCACAATGATAAAGACAGTTGGAGAACAATTAGCCTGGATATAAAATAGGAAAGAGGATGTGGATGTTTTTTTTTCCTTTACAACTACGTTTTTCCCAAAATGATGTACAGATTCTGGGCATTCTATTATTAAATATCTTGAAAAATAGTGCATTTAGCTGCCGTAAATGGGACACCGCCCAAGCCTGGGGATGGGGACAAATGCTCTTATGTCTTCTATTTTTGTTCTGCTTGTGGTTGCTTGCCAGTTTTGGGCTGCTTAATGCTTGCACATTTGTGATTCAACAGTTTATTTGTTGATATTTTTCTATCAACTTGTAACGCCACGCCCTATTTTATCATGTTTAAATATCAATCTAAAAATATATCGGCAAACCTTTATTTATAAAGCACCTTTTCATACAAAAAAGGCAGAACTATGTGATTTAGAAAAATTAGTAAATCATAAAATAAAAGACAGATGCCGAAAATAAGAACATTCAAAACCTTTTCAGCAAAGTCAGAAGTTGATTTATTGCTACCCTTTTTTCTACTCACATGCATTACAATAGCTTACCTTTGTCTGCTGTGTGAGCCTGGTACATACTTGTACACTAGCTTTATTATAGTGCCATCTCGTGGTAAAATATAAGAGGTGCAATGAGCGTAGGCATGAAGCTTCAGTGTTTTAGTTTCTGTTGCCCCCATGAGGAATTCTAAATAATGACAACAAAACTGTCGGCGCGTCCTCACAATACGAGCCATTAGTGACTTCCTCCACGCATTTGCTAGTAGCCAAGGAGGACGGGGAGGATTAAAGAGGTAGGCCTAATCATCTTCACTACGTTTCTGCACAGGAAATTCACCAGATGCCACAGTCTTCTGAACATAGACAAATACAGAGAGAGTTGTGTGGAGATGATAGTCTTAATTAGCTTTGGATCATTTTTAGCCATTTGGCAATGACTTGAATGTAACAGACATTCATTAATATCAAAAGGTTATGCACTAAAGCTTTCATGTGGACCAATCTAAATCACATAATTTGCAATACATATAAGTCCTAACTTCAGATAAGAAAATATTTTTTTTGAACTGTGTGCTTTTTAAGATAATAATTATTTCATGAAAGGCTCCAACTCCCTTTCAGTTAGGCCACACTAACTGCCAGTGATGGAATATAACTAAGTACATTTACTCCAGTACTGTACTTAAGTAAAAATGTTGAGGTACTTGTACTTTACTTGAGTCTTTTCTTTTCATGCCACTTTTTACTTCTACTCTGCTTCATTTCATAGAGAAATATAGTACTTTTACGGCATTACACTAATATGGCAGCTTTAGTAACTAGTTACTTTACAAAAATGTATGAAATACGATGTTTTATTATGAATGAAACTATCCAACAATATATACGCTACAATTACAACTGAAATGATTAGACCAACAAAGAACTATTTGGATCGGATGTGAGGATTTTTCTACATTATGGGCTTTTACTTTTAATACTTTCAGTATATTTTCCTGATGAAACTTACATACATCAATGCATGACTTATCACGGAATGGTTTTAGATTGTGGTAGCCTATTAGTACTTTTACTGAAGTAAAAGATCAATATACTTCTTCCACCTCTTCTAACTGCCTCAATAAAAAAGAAAGAGTGGAAAACAGCGAGCAGCAGCGCCCTCAGGAGGCACAGAGCTGGTCACCCATCCCTCCATCTCTCACAATACTATGTACCTGCAGTACCGGAGGCTGCATTTGCAGGACTGCATTTATAATACCGCATTTTCCGGACCCTAGTTTTTCCTTTACTACAGCGCCGTACGGGAGACTACATTTTCAGGACTGCATTTCTAGGACCCTAGTTTTTTAAATGTTAAAAAGGTTCATTTCACCAAAAAACTATTTTCTGTCCCAACATTACATTTACACCCAGATACTACCTTCTGTCTTGCAATTCAACTTGGTTACTCAGAGTTGCATGTTGTGCAATATTAACAGGTAAAATAAAGATGTACTTTTTAAATGCATTTAAATTGAAAACAATATATTAACAAATTTCACAACCCACTGAAAAAAGAGAGCAACTAAGTCAAAAGGTTTTTTGTTTAATTTTTCCTTGCCGAAGTCGTACTAAATGCTTGCTCTTGGGGGTATTAATGGAATTGTTGAGTCTTTGTAAATTACAGAATGTGGTCTAAACCTACTCTATCTGTAAAGTTGTTATGATTTGATCCTATGAATAAAATTGAATTAAATTGAAATTTTGGCATTTCCACATGAACACAGACAAACAGTTCTTGACATAATCAAACACTTTCAACAGTCTCAATGATTCCTGCAAAAGAGATAGACAGACATGCAAAAAAGCAATAGATAGACATTTTATAAACATTTGACTTTTCCTGACCCTTCAATATTGAAGCTCCATGTTTAAGTAGGCAAGAGCACTACCTTTTAATTGAGTGGTCTTTCTTATTTTCTCACTTGTTTTCCAATTGTCTGCAGAATTCCTCCACTTCACTAAAATAGTATATGGACAATATAATCACTGGCTTACAAAAATATTGGCAACACTTAAAAATGATGCATTCATTAGTACTTCTTAATTAAAGGTGCCTTGCCACATGTATGTCATTACTTTGTGGTAATGTCTAAAGTTCTACCATGGACTCTGTAACATATTTTGTGGAAAAAAATGCCTTGGTTACCTTGTTACAAGCCTTCCTAGTGTAGTATAGAAAGCCTGCAGGACGACCAGTTCCCTCCAGAGCAAGCATGAATGGTAATGAGCTCAGGCAACATGACATCAGACTGACCAGTGTTGTGATTGGCCTGATTTGTCCGCTTATTTCATATCAGTTGCTAGAGCTGACAGAGGAGGTAGCAGTTCATTTTCACATTCACCACATAATACAAACATATTTCAAAAAAATGCAAGTAAAAATGGTTATTACCTAAATTAGTGAATCCCACTCGCTGTCTTTGCAAGACCTCTAGTTAGGGTCCTAGAATTGCGATCCTGAAAATGTGGTCCTGAAAGTGCAGCCTCCGGTGCTGCAGCTATATGCTTCTCATCTCTCGGCCTGTCGACCTGACAGCTTGCATCTTTGATCAATAATTTAAATCTGTGTAGGTTTCTAACACATCATGTTGCAGCTTATCCTGATAGTGTTTCTTCCTTGCAGTCTGATTTCATTATTAGCTAAAGACAAGTACTGACATGACTGCAGCTGTATGAAACAGCGATGTCAAAGATGCTAGAATGAATTGCTGTGGATGTGGGGCCCAAAGACAATGCTTTCCACTAAACCTGTTCAAGTTGTGATCTTTAACCAGAGTCTTTAAATTAACTTATGAATTGCAAGTCTCTGTATCATTAACTCAGATCAGTTGAGTCCTACTACAATCAATCTAAACTGATAACAGCGCCACACACAAACCTCTTGCAACATAAGCTACCACTATTCCTAGCCATCTTCACTGCAAAAAGCTTTACAACTTACAATTTGTAGACAACAACAACTCCAGTGAGCAGAGAGACAGACTCAGGGCCGGAAGCTCGCAGACCGTGGAATTCACTCGATGACTCACAAGTCCTCAATCACTCGTCAGTTGTCGATGCTCACGCAGAGTCAATCCCGCAAACCAGCCGGCTACGTTGTCATGATTCAGACAGAAAAGTAAAGCAGAGTTCAGAGTAAAACAAATCAACAACAAAAGTCATTCTTTCACTTCTGAAATAACATACAATGTTCTGCACGTAGCCTAGCTAGGCCCAGTGTAGGTTTAGGGTATAAATGTGGGTATATGTTTTTGTGACTGTTATTGCCAGTCTTCATTCTAACCCCAACCGGTCGTCAGACACCGCCTACCAAGAGCCTGGGTCTGTCCGAGGTTTCTTCCTAAAAGGGAGTTTTTCCTCGCCACTGTCGCACTGTTGCTTGCTCTGGAGGGAACTACTAGAACTGTTGGGTCCTTGTAAATTATAGAGTGTGTTCTAGACCTACTCTATCTGTAAAGTGTCTCGAGATAACTCTTGTATGAATTGATACTATAAATAAAAATGAAATTGAATTAAATGTAATATGTTAAAATGCAATCAGTATCAATAAAAAAATAAAAAAATTATACACTATGGGCCGTTCCTGTTTCTATGTCTACATTGAAAGCACAGTAGGACTGAGTTATTTCTAGCAATACTGACCCAAGTGATTCAAGTGAAATCAGTTTAGTGAGTGAGTCAGAATAACCCGAATCCTTCAAGGGAACCGGGTTTGTCAGGCCTACTCCACATGGCCCAGAATTTTGTGCTACGGCCCTGCTGACAAGGTTGTGAAAGCATTACAGGAAAACTATCCTTATCGATCTGATGCTTTTGGTAACTGAGATAATAAATAGTATACTGTATGATACATTGTTAGTTTATAGCCTATAAAGGACAGAGAAAGGGCGAGAAAGATCAGAAGAAGAAACAGAAAAATCACAGTTGGCTATGTTTGGGAAGTCTTCTACTGATTTTATCATCCCATTTATTCATTACACAGGGAAGGAAAGTGTGCCAGTGCACTTGGCTTGAAATTTCTCCTGCTCTTGCATCATTTGCTCTTGCTATAAAAGACCGGCTTCTTTGCGCATGTTCCAATGCCTTTTTGTGTCGTCGCTCATTCTCCATTGGCTCTCTCTCCACTCTGCACTCAGCCTTCACACACCAGACCAGCCTTCACACAGCTGAGTGCGTGCGCCCAACGTGTGTGTGTGCGTGTGTGTGTGCATCCAACCGACCTGCCTGGACCGGACTCAGCTTCCCACGCCGCTCCAAAGAGGAAAAAGATGGAGAAAAAGAGCGCGATCAACGGGCACATGCCCAGCTCGGCGTCCACCGATCGGATCCTGGAGAAAAGCGCGCGGAAGAGCTTAAGGAGAAGCTGATGGAGTTCCTGGGAAAGAACCTGCTGGTGATCATGACGGTTTCGGGGGTGCTGGTGGGCATCGGGCTTGGGATGATGGTCCGAAAAATGGACCTGACCAAGGCGCAGATGACCTACTTTGCCTTCCCGGAGAGATGCTCCTCCGGATGCTGAAGATGATCATCCTGCCCCTGGTTGTGTGCAGCCTCGTCTCCGGCGCCGCCAGTCTGGACACTCGTTCACTGGGCAAGCTGGGGGGCATCGCGGTCGCCTACTTCCTGGTGACCACGCTGATCGCCTCTGGGATCGGGGTGGCCCTGGCTTTCATCATCAAACCCGGCGTGGGCGCCGGAGCCCTGAACACCAACAGCCTGGGGCTGGAGAGCGTTAGCAGCAACAAGGAGACCGCTGACTCCTTCTTAGACCTGGCCAGGTAACGTTACTGTGGCAACACTGGCATCACTTTAAACCGTAAAACACTCATAAAGGGAACTGTTGAGTATGAAGCAGATTGGTGTGGTATTGCAGCAGGGGAATTGTTGGGAATAAATGCATGGCTGAAGGTGTATTCAGGTCCTTTACTACTAATAGGCTACCACACTGTAAAAATACTATGCTATAGTAGAAGTCCTGGAAATGTTACTTAACTAAAAGTATGTAAGTCGGCTTATCATCAGGAAAACATCCTTAAAGTATTAAAAGTGAAAGTAGGTCTACTCAATGCAGAAAATTCCTCCCAGTTTAGAAACTGGAAACCATCAGAACAGTCAATCAACTAAGTGATTAGGCCCTTATATTGTTGGGTAGTCTAGTATTTATAAGAAAACATCTTATTTTATAAACTGCATGTGTTTTGTGTGCAAACATAATAATGTGTAAAGTAACTAGTAACTGAAGCTGTCAGAGGATTGTAATTGAGTAAATAGTACAATATTTCTGTCTGAAATGTAGTGATAGTGGAAAGTTGCTTGAAAAGAAAAGACTAGTTAAGTACAAGCACCTCAAATTTGTACTTAAGTAAACATACTTGCATTCCAGTTACATTCCACCACTGAACATAAGCGGCTCGGAGCAAGGAGCCATCCGAGGCGCACACACACTCAGAAGGACACGGAAGCCCATCCAACTAACTCAGTGTAACTTTACCCGTATATGGTTAATGAATGACATTACAGAGGAGGTCAGTGTAACTTGCAGTTATTGACGTTTGTTCAGTTAGGTCAGATTTTCAGCTCTGTGGTCTAGTTCCTGTCAGTGCATCAGTGTGCGTAGAGAATTATCATTACTAGGGATGTGTGTTGGTTAACTACCTAAAACTGCCTTAATTTGCTATTCAAAGTAGTGCTAAATATCACCAATGATTTGATTCTGATTCACAAGGTCCTGATTTGATGACATTTCTGATTCAATATCAATATATATCAATATGATATTATCAATTAGGTTAGAGAAATGCCAGTTACAATACCAGGATTTCTTGGATAGAAAAGAGATTCTCAGAGAACTTATGCAACCCTCAATTATTGTTTAAATTACACCAGGTTAATGTTTACATTAAGAATTGACCCCCCCCAAAAAACTTTCTTTAAAGTAATTTTGAAAAGTCATAGAAACATTACAGGATCGATTTGGGGATTTTAATAATCAAATATCAAATAATTAAAACAAAGATCGTTTAGTTTAACCCAGCCCTAATTCAAATTGAGAGTGAACTTCTTTACGCACACGCACGCACAAACACACGCACAGACACACACCCAAAAACACACGCACACACACACACACACACACACACACATGCTCCATTGTAGCTAGGTGGTTAGATTTTGTTGCATGAATGAGCAGACAGTCACTACAGACTCCTTTCCAGCATCCATAACTGCTGAATTGGCTTTCTTGGAGTAGCAGCGACTCAAATCCTTTCCTTTGCTTGCAGATCAGTCAGCAGTAGAATACAATAGAATAGAATAGAAAAGAATAGAACAGAATACACTACAATTTGTCTTGGGCATGGTGCTTCACAACTCAAACATGTAACAAAGAGACCATTCTAAAATCAACATAAAATTAACATAAGACATCCTAGGACACGAAGGAAGGACACAGATGAATATACAGACAACACAACATCTTAAAAGTGACTGTAAGAATTAAAGTGCTAGGTGCCAAATATGATGATGTATTTATTGCACTATGCCCTGTTGTGCTTATTGGAGTTCAACCGTATGTAGTATTCAGCAGAAAGTAGCTACGTATCGATGTTGAGGTATTTGTAAGCTACTTGTTGTATTGCTATTTTTACTTTAGTAAATGATCTGAGTACTTCTCCCACCACTGAGTTCAGCATGCAGCATAAGGCAATGCAGAAGTGCCACTTAGTCATGCTTTTCTACTTGTTTTGTGTCTTGAGTGGAAAAGGGAAAAGGACCATTGCATAGTGGACGTTTACAGACGTATGTCAAGATCACGTGGACTGAGTTTATGTGGATTTTCACCTCATTTGGTTGCCAATTTTAAGAATGTTGGCTGTGTTCAAGTGGCAGCATTATACTTTTAGGAGCAGGGTGGGAATGGTTGCTAAGGCTAAGCCTCATCAATGCAATCTTTTTTTAATCCACATGAAAATACATTTCACAAAAACAAACAAAAATAAAAACAATTAACAACCACACATTAAAAGATAAAATATATATAGAAATAATGCAACTAATAAAAATAATAAGGTGCTTGAGCTTCCTTCCTTATTAACAACTCAATTTTTTAATAAACTCAATGATCAGTTACAGAAAAAAAGGGCACAAAACAAAAACAATAACTTTCATAAAGAAATAAAACAGACAGCCAGTATCTTGTGCTCACCATCGGTCTGTCCTCCCTATTAAATGCCATTGTGTTGATGTCATTAGTATATACATAACCGAGTTTTTATGTCCAGGAAATACCAGCTACTGGTAACAGTCTATTCAGGAACTCAGTCAGGAGGAGTCCTAATAATAAGTTCCCACAGTGTCAGGGAAAGCTGACAGCTGTTGGAAGAGTGGAGTGTATTCTGAGGAAGGGAAAAGAGGTGGAGTGATAAACTCCTGTGCACTGTACAAACTAAACATTGTGCGCTGCTGTCAGCATTTCTCCCTTATTACAATAGACAGGCTGCTGTTTTTCTCAGTCTTTTACTCTGTTGAATCAGGTTTTATATTTGCACCAGTTGCTCAAAACATTTCAGGAAGGATTAAGACCATTCTGAACTCTTTTTCTTCTTGCTGATACATTTGGTCTAAAGCTGACAGTTTAGACTCTTTGACTTTGATTATTTTCATCCACATAGTACTCATTGTTTCCCCAGAGATGTATACCAGTCAGGGCATGAAAGTGATGAACTTTGGCAAAACCTTGGATTGTATAGCTTCTTGGATATGATGCTCAAGTCCAATTATTGTCCTAATCTGTTGCTCCTTTTCTCTGTGAGGAATGTATTTGATCACTCTGTCCACACAATCTCATTACATGGACAAACAGGTCTTAGAATCTCACTTTAAAGGTGCAATATGTAATACTGACAGCTAGCGTTTAAAATAGTTACTGCTGGGGCGACCTCTAGCTCACCCAGTGTGCGCTCCATGTAGGCTGAGGCCTTGGCAGTTGACCGCGTTCGAATCCAACTGCAGCCCTTTGCTGCATGCATCCCCCCTCTCTCTCCACTTTCCTGTCTTCAAGCTATCATGTCGACCAAAAGCCATTAACAGCCAAAAAATAAATATAAAATAGTTACCGCAGTCCAAATTCAAAATACTGGAGAGAGCCGTCTCCCCGCTCCCTCCTCACCGCAGCATCCACACTTGTCTCACATAGCCAGACATTACTTCACAGCACAGCGGAGTTGCTAACGTTAGATTCTGGCTAAATTGACAGTTATAAAACCCCAAGCTCACACAAAGCTCTGTACCAAACTGACAGACACACTTTCTTGGCTTAAAATTACGGCAAGAACCGCCAAAAACAATTAGGTAGTGACCTTGCTGTCCTCTCCACCCGACTGACAGACTTTCTCGGATTAAAATTACACACAGTTGGTGATCTACGGCTGTATAACAGGCAACACAGTTGTTTTGCCAAAGTTAAATAGCATGTTTCCATTATGAGGAAGTCAAACTTGTGGTGTCTGTCATAGGTTATGTCAAGGTGGTTGTTAACAGCTGTGGCTGCTTGCCTGGTCCTCTGGTAGTGTTAGCCGTTATCGTGCTAGCATGGCGGCGTTAGCCAGGACCAGTCGGAATCACTTTAAAATGTCTGTCTCTAGTAGCCAAGATAAATTAGCCTGAAGCTAATGCTCACCTGTTCAAGAGGAAATTAGCCAACTCGGCATCCTTTTGGGCTCTAAGCTGTGTCCATCTTTGAAATACACTCACCTAAAGGATTATTAGTAACACCTGTTCAATTTCTCATTACTGCAATTATCTAATCAACCAATCACATGGCAATTGCTTCAATACATTTAGGGGTGTGGTCCTGGTCAAGACAATCTCCTGAACTCCAAACTGAATGTCAGAATGGGAAAGAGCGTGGCATGGTTGTTGGTGCCAGACGGGCCGGTCTGAGTATTTCATAATCTGCTCAGTTACTGGGATTTTCATGCACAACCATTTCTAGGGTTTACAAAGAATGGTGTGAAAAGGGAAAAACATCCAGTATGCTGCAGTCCTGTGGGCAAAAATGCCTTGTTGATGCTAGAGGTCAGAGGAGAATGGGCCAACTGATTCAAGCTGATAGAAGAGCAACTTTGACTGAAATAACCACTCGTTACAACCGAGGTATGCAGCAAAGCATTTGTGAAGCCACAACACGCACAACCTTGAGGCGGATGGGCTAATACAGCAGAAGACCCCACCGGGTACCACTCATCTCCACTACAAATAGGAAAAAGAGGCTACAATTTGCAATAGCTCACCAAAATTGGACAGTTGAAGACTGTAAAAATGTTGCCTGGTCTGATGAGTCTCAATTTCTTCTGAGACATTCAGATGTTAGAGTCAGAATTTGGCGTAAACAGAATGAGAACATGGATCCATCATGCCTTGTTACCACTGTGCAGGCTGGTGGTGGTGGTATAATGGTGTGGGGGATGTTTTCTTGGCACACTTTAGGCCCCTTAGTGCCAATTGGGCATGGTTTAAATGCCACGGCCTACCTGAGCATTGTTTCTGACCATGTCCATCCCTTTATGGCCACCATGTACCCATCCTCTGATGGCTACTTCCAGCAGGATAATGCACCATGTCACAAAGCTCCAATCATTTCAAATTGGTTTCTTGAACATGACAATGAGTTCACTGTACTAAAATGGCCCCCACAGTCACCAGATCTCAACCCAATAAAACATCTTTGGGATGTGGTGGAACGGGAGCTTCGTGCCCTGGATGTGCATCCCACAAATCTCCATCAACTGCAAGATGCTATCCTATCAATATGGGCCAATATTTCTAACGAATGCTTTCAGCACCTTGTTGAATCAATGCCACGTAGAATTAAGGCAGTTCTGAAGGCGAAAGGGGGTCAAACACAGTATTAGTATGGTGTTCCTAATAATCCTATAGGTGAGTGTATATCTCCAATATTTACCCGGGTTTTGTAACATCTCTGGTCACGCAACTGAGTTTATTTTTGGGTCGGGGAGTATCTATCTCCGTGATCTCTTTTGTTTGTTTGCTGCTTTCATGGCTGTACTAACGTTAGCACTGTAGCGTGCTGAGTTTACGTTTTTACAGGGACATCTAACAACCCGGCCTGGATGTCAAACTGGGCAGTTGATAATAACACACAGGCTCATACAAACAGAAATTCTGTCACGGAACGGACATTTCAAAAGGAGAAATATAAAATAGTCTTTCAATTTAGCGTGTTTCATTAATATCTGATGTCACATTGTGGTCATTTTTGGATTTATTAGAGTAAATATATTACATATTGAACCTTAAAGCTTATGTGTGAAGTGGAAATAATCTAGTGGGATAGGTTTTACAGGATTAAAGGATGGTCCCTAAACATTATTCCAAGCTAACCTCCTTTCTCTTAAACCTGTGCTCCCAGCGTTGATGAAATGAACATGAATTTTTACTTATTCAAACTCTGCAATAAGAGATCCACACTCCAAGACAAGACATGCATACATCATACATACTGTACATCATTTGTCCAGAAGTACACAACATGTATTTTCTGCATTTTCTGCTTTCTATATGATATTGCAGTCAGTGGTACTGTAAAATCTCAATTCTTGGGAAAGGAATCAGTTTTAGAAACAAAACAATCATGATACATACTAATTAGTTTTTTGTGCACAAAGATTTGGGAGTTACAACCACCAGGTGGACTGGAGTCGCTACAAACACAGGAGAGTTCATGGCCTGTTGAGAATAAACATAAACGGCAAGTTTTTTAATTTATAGAACAAACGGTACAAACGGAACTAGGTCACGTTCTGCACCACATGGGTAACCGGAAGTTAAGTAACAAAACAAATGTACTGATTTTAACCCAAACCACAATCTTTTTCTAAACTTCACAAAGGAGTTGTGTTGCCTAAAACTTACCAAACTGCATCCATTAACAACATTAACGAGGTGTTAAAGGGGTGACCCTTACTTAGGTATTAGGACTGACAACGCACCTCTGGGTCGTATTCCTGTCACGGCTAGGGGCGCTAATTGATGAAAAGTCCCTATGGGTCATATTAGAGGTAGTCTCGCTTTGTCAGACCTTCGTCCAAGTGCCTCGGAACACACCAAAGTGACAACAGCAGGCGGTGCTAATCTGTATTGAAAAATGAAAACCGGCAGCTGATTGGACGAACGTGTCACATGAGTCTGGTTTCTCCGGAAATTGTTCAGAATACTAATTTTACTCACCAAAACGTGTTTCTGAAAATATTTTAAGCGAGAAATATTGCATGCAGTTGATGAATCTGATTTGCACTCCACCAATCAGATTGGTCATTTGAGTCCGACTGCCGGCAGTGCCCGCCTTCCAACTGAGTGTGTCAGGTCGGCCAAAATGAAGGCCGACGGCCCCTCCGGGCCACTCCGAACGGACAATGGCACGGAACACACCGAACAGACCTCGACGGACTGTCCGATGGCCAGTAATCGGGTTGGTGTGTCACAACCTTAAGGAGCAGTTATCAACAGTCCATAAAGCTACCGAATTTAAAATTCCAACACAAAGAAAGCCTTGTGTTTCACCACTCAAGCAAACTTATTGTTCATAAGACGTGACATGAGTGACACATACGGGTAGGTCAAGGTGAGAAGCTAACGTTGGCCAACATACAGTGGTGTGAAAAAGTGTTTGCCCCCTTCCTCATTTCCTGTTCCTTTGCATGTTTGTCACACTTAAGTGTTTCAGAACATCAAACCAATTTAAACAATAGTCAAGGACAGCACAAGTAAACACAAAATGCAATTTGTAAATGAAGGTGTTTATTATTAAAGGTGAAAAAAAATCCAAACCATCATGGCCCTGTGTGAAAAAGTGATTGCCCCCCTTGTTAAAACATACTATAACTGTGGTTGTCCACACCTGAGTTCAATTTCTCTAGCCACACCCAGGCCTGATTATTGCCACACCTCTTCAAAATCAAGGCATCACTTAAATAGTAAGACACAGTAAGGTCCACCAGAAGATCCTTAAAAGCTACACATCATTTCGAGACCCAAAGAAATTCAGGAACAATTGAGAAAGAAAGTAATTGAGATCTATCAGTCTGGAAAGGGTTATAAAGCCATTTCCAAAGCTTTGGGAATCCAGCGAACCACAGTGAGAGCCATTATCCACAAATGGCGAAGACATGGAACAGTGGTGAACCTTCCCAGGAGTGGCCAGCCGCCCAAAATTACCCCAAGAGCGCAGCGACGACTCATCCAAGAGGTCACAAAAGACCCCACAACAACGTCCATAGAACTGCAGGCCTCACTTGCCTCAGTTAAGGTCAGCGTTCATACCTCCACCATCAGGAAAAGACTGGCCAAAAATGGCCTGCATTGCAGAGTTCCAAGGAGAAAACCACTGCTGAGCAAAAAGAACATCAAAGCTCGTCTCAATTTCTCCACAACACATCTTGATGATCCCCAAGACTTTTGGGACAACATTCTGTGGACCGATGAGACAAAAGTGGAACTCTTTGGAAGGTGTGTGTCCAAGTATATCTGGCGTAGAAGGAACACTGCATTTCATAAAAAGAACATTATACCAACAGTAAAATATGGTGGTGGTAGTGTGATGGTCTGGGGCTGTTTTGCTTCAGGACCTGGAAGACTTGCCGTGATAAAAGGAACTATGAATTCTGCTGTCAACCAAGAGATCCTGAAGGAGAATTTCCGACCATCTGTTCGTGTACTCAAGCTGAAACGAACTTGGGTTCTGCAGCAGGACAATGATCCTAAACACACCAGCAAGTCCACCACCGAATGGCTGAAGAAAAACAAAATGAAGACTTTGGAGTGGCCTAGCCAAAGTCCTGACCTGAATCCTATTGAGATGTTGTGGTATGACCTTAAAAGGCCGTTCATGCTCGAAAACCCTCTAATGTAACTGAATTAGGACAATTCTGCAAAGATGAGTGGGCCAAAATTCCTCCAGGACGCTGTAAAAGCCTCATTGCACATTATCGCAAACGCTTGGTTGCAGTTGTTGCTGCTAAGGGTGGCCCAACCAGTTATTAGGTTTAGGGGGCAATCACTTTTTCACACAGGGCCATGATGGTTTGGATTTTTTTTCACCTTTAATAATAAACACCTTCATTTACAAATTGCATTTTGTGTTTACTTGTGTTGTCCTTGACTATTGTTTAAATTGGTTTGATGTTCCGAAACACTTAAGTGTGACAAACATGCAAAGGAACAGGAAATGAGGAAGGGGGCAAACACTTTTTCACACCACTGTATTTATTAAAAAAAAAAAATCACATTTGAATAGTGATTTCAGCATTCGAATAGTATTGACTTTGTTTTTACTTTTACATTTATTTGACTTTTGGTATTCGTTTCAACAGCCCTACTACCTGTAATTGTGCCTGGTGTAGCTGACATATTTTAACAGCTGAAGCAACATTTGGCTCTGGACTGAAGGCACAGTTGACTGGGATCATGAGGTTATGCACCGAATTGCTTGGCTGTGGTCTGGCCATGGGAATAGATGGGAGCAAAGTCTGTATTTCTTTGCTCAATACAAACACACATATACACACATAATACACATATGCAGGCTCCCAGTATGTAACCCTGTATGCTTATTTAACAGTAGTGAAAATAAACTCAGCATGGTCCCTGTGCAGAAAGACTTTCAAGGGAAAAGTTGTCATTATAGATTTAGAAATGATAAACTTCAAAATGCTTAAAAATAATCATATTTTTATAAAAAAGTAGTCCAACAAGCCCTTCATGTATATGGGGTTCCATTTGTGTTAACAATGTGCAAACATATTCTTTCAAGTTGTCACTGCTATTTGTTTAGGTCCACCACTTTGGAACAAATAGAACCACTATTTGATCTAGGGTTTCGCGATATGGAGAAAATCAGATATCACAATATTCTTGAGTAAATACCTCAATGTCGATATTGCAATGAGTGCTTTTACAAAATATTTTACCAATGAGATTTTAGATAAATAATCCTCAATAATGTGGATACAATGACCTAGTGGGTAAAGGCAAATAATAGAGCAGCTAGAACAGTCTGATTCAGAAAATTACATCACTTAACTGTAATGCAGCCTTTAAAACCAAGGAAGGACAATACTTATGCTATATTGTTAATCAAAGACGCTCTTTAGTCCAATATATCAATATATTATTAGATATATTGCTCAGCTCTAGTTTGATGTATTGCAATGACATGTTTGTACAGATATTCATGTTTCCTGGAGGATTACACCAACTGACTTTGGTCATCTTTTGACTTTGTTTTATCTAGCACCACCAGGAGGTTGACATTTTGGGTTTTTAGTCAAATGCCTAGTGTTAATTAGCAAATGTTAGCAAACACGTTAGCTGACACGCTAAACTAAAACGGTAGCATGGTGAACATTAAAACTGCTAATCATTAGCATATAAGCATTGATATTGTGAAAATGTGTTTATTACATTATTTATTACATTTTATGTGGAATAATCTTAAAGCGTTAAGTCGACTGGATGCTTTCCATTTGAAATGCTGCAATGTTCCTGATTGGAAGGATTTCATTAATTCTTTAGTGAGGGGAGCCAGTTCATTGGGGATGCCTTTACTGCTCTGACCAAATGTTGCACACTAGATAATATTAGATTACTCTTTTATAATACTGTATGTGACCAAGGGAGAGAAAATGTTTGCAGAAGAAATGACCTTGCCACAACAAACAACACATTTTTGTTTACCTCGCTTGTGGAGACTTTGATTCTGTTACGTTCAAAGTGTAGGTATTCTTTAATATTTTACAAAATATACAGGCTACAGCCAAAGTGTGTAAGCTCCTGACCAACTACATGAAAAACACGTTACTTTTTATAAATGTCTCTTGATAAAGAAAATCTCTCAGTTTGACTATGAAATAAAGGGAAAGTAAATAAATACAGTGAAACGTCCAGGAATAGATTTGATGATTTGTTTTAATAAAGGATGAAGCAGACAGTAGATCAGTGCCAGAACAACTGGTCTGTCAGGGAATTTAGAGAACACTGGGCTTTATGGAAGATCCTGGGAGAACAGCCAAATTGTAGGGAATGTGTGATGACAAACCAATCCTGTGAACAATTTATCATTCAGATGGGGTTACCCACATGGTTTCCAAAGACTTTCTGAGGCTATAGTGTTCAGATGTTGCAATCCAAAACATCAAACAACATTTTCTGAATTCTGATTTTTTCTTTCTTTCTCAGGAACTTATTCCCAGCAAACTTGGTGGCTGCTGCTTTCCGTTCTGTGAGTGCCGGCACCTTACTTCACCACACCACATTTTCCAATACCCCTTTGTCTGTTTCTCCTTACTATGTGTGTCTTTATTAAACATTAGAATTTATTTCACCAACCACGCGAATGCCACTCCATGTTCATTTTCAGCGGCTGTAAATCTGCTGTAGCACTGAGAGCTTCATAATGCCTCTTAATGAATAAAGACTAGAGATCACTGTGAACCCCCCCAAAACACTTCTTTTCCTTGTCCCTTACCAGCCGTTACCATGGCGAAACCATTCCATTCCCGCCAGCCTAGCAACCCATCTCGCCTCACGGCAGTTGAACATGGTTCACTCCACTTCCTCGAATTATAACTGTGTCCGTTGAGGCTAAAATAAGATCCAGGAAAGTTCAATATTTGGCGATGCGGGGATACAAAATGGCTATGCACACACAAAAAGCAATTTACGCACACAGACCCTTAGTCACACACATTCACATATGTGAACCAATTGCCTGAAACTTGCCTATAACCAGGCCAGTGAATTATAAACTCACAAACAAGTTAGTGACTTCTCACAGAGAGTGGAAATGGGCTTTCAAAGTGCAGCCAGGTCACAGAGTTCAATAGTGGAATGGGCCCAATTATGGATTAAACCAAGAAAGCAGAAAAGAGGGGAGATTTACCCGACATGACAAGCAGCTTGATGCTTAACGAGACATTTAAATAAATTAAGTGTAAGGTTTAGATTATGGGCAAGGTTGTCTTTTTTAGTTTTATGACTATAGTGAAGTACTGTATAACTCTGCATGCCCAAGTATGTTTCAAAAACCTGCATGTATAGCCTCATTTAAAGTCCATAGATCTGTCAAGATGTTGGGTTGGTAACCTTTATCCTAGAGGGCTGTTTAAAGAAATGTAAAGAGAGAGAGAGAGAGAGAGAGAGAGAGAGAGAGAGAGAGAGCGGCATTGTTGCAGTGCTGGCTGTCTCCTTGACTGCTGAAAGACTGACTGAACTTCAATGCACAGTGTCAAACTGGCCCCTAACTCCGTTCACAGGCTGCATTCCTTATGAGAGCAATGCACAGACATTGTTCTTAAGAATTGTCATTTCCTCCACCATTTTTAGCCAAACATCATTTATGAACACTGAACAATTTGAACAAATAAATCCACTATGCATCTCTACGCAAAGATTATAATTTTATTTGAAAAGGTTTTTAATAAACACATCAAAAAACTTTTATCTTTCATTTGAGGTTTTCACTTAATTCAAGTGCTTCTCTAAATGATGAAATATAAGAAATTAAAATAGTAGTTTGACATTTTGGGAAACACGTTTTACTGTCTTTCTGAGAGTTAGAAAAGAATAGCAATACTTCTCTCCTGTCTGGTACAGATGTGGAGCTTATAGGCAGTACGCTTAGCTTAGGATAAAGACTGGAAGCATTGGAAAACAGCTCTGTCCAAAATGTGTCTACCAACATGATGTTTTCTGGGGCAAGTCTTGTAGTAAATGCCAAAATGTACTAAACAAGAATGTATGACTAAAAAGCATCAAACAAAATTAAGTTTTTCTTTCGTTAATGTTGCAGTATGCCACAGTAGTGATAAGAGTACACTTTTGCGCGTGCATGTGAAAAGGTGGGGGTCAAATCCCCCTCTCTGAGTACACTTTTGCGCGTGCATGTGAAATTCGTGCGTGTGACGCGCATGCGCGTGATTCATTCGGGAGGGGTCAAAATAGCCCATGAGTGAGGGTGCGTGCGCAGTTTTGCCAATGGGAGGGGGTAGAAATTAGCATAACCCTAAAAAGGTGGGGTTACACTCAAATTTCATGACGTATGATGGCGCGGCTGTAGGACGGGCCTAAGGGATCCAATGAGTGTCAGATAGACCGGTGACACGGTGTTAAAGGGTAGGGCTTAGCCTTTAAGTACCGACGAGCGACCGGCCTCAGCACTTCATTCCTCAGTCGTCCTGCTGCGTAAGGTGCGTTAAGCTTCAGATTTGTGCTGCCTAGACATGGATACGTTTGGATTTGAGGCCGGAGAGAGCGCAGCCATTGGCGAAGGTATTACTGATCCTTCCGTTACATTTGATTTGAGTTATGCACCGTTGAAAAAGAAGAGAAGTCGGTCTGAGACTCTAGCTAAAAGCATAGCTGAATGTGGTACGGCTAATTTCGAAGTTAGGGGAGATAATGGCTATGTGTATTCTGTTGGCTATAGTAGCGGTTGTGTTACTTTAGCTGTGTGTGCTAATGTAGATCCCGAGTTAGAGGCTGAGGCTAAGACAGAGTATAAGTTGAGTTTAAAAGATTGGCGTCTTTTTAGATCTGTAGCATGCCAGGATCTCAATAGTGCAGGTTTTCCTGAGATTATTTATGTAACACAGTGGGATAGTTACAAAGAAGGCAAAATCTTCGCGTGGAAGCAGATAGATACAACCGAGATCCTGAGGATTTTATTTTTCTCAGAGTGTGAGGAAAAAGAGAAATTTGTTGCTGTCAGAGGACGTGCGGAGTGGCGCTTAAAGCCATATCCTGTATCTAGTCATGAATATGAAGAGTGGTTTAAAAACGTCTTCTGCATACAGTGGTGCGATTGGGAGCTAATGAAGAAACACTTTGATGCTATTGACAGTCACATCAGAAGAGTTAGTATTAGGGCGTCGTATGAGAAGATTAAGAAAAGACTTATATTTGACGCCTGTGGTCATCAGTCCCATCCCCTGCCCCGAGAGCTCTATAGGCCTAAAATTGTCAGCCACAGAGACTAGGAAGACGGTGGGTGTAATTATGTGTTGATTAATTGTCAAAATTAGTTGTCTTTACTATGGGTATGTGTGTGTGTAATGAGCGACTAATGTTTATTATTATTCCAGAAGGGTTGGAGTTGTGCTACTTCGGTGCACCTCCCGGTGGGGGGAATTTGTTCCCTCTGACGTCTCAGCGGATCTCCATCTTCATCACCATCATTATTATCATCATGTACAACTCCTGAATACTCGGGCCCACTCACCCCCTGTGACGCCTCCTCCGCCCCCCGCTCTTTTGATCCGATCACTTCCGGCGTCCCCCCTACCTGCTGGGGACATATGCCCAGGCATATCACCCATAGTCTCTGACGACACACAGCTGGGCGGCGGCCTCGTATGGTCTGATATTGAGTGCGATTGTGGGGGTGACCACACCGATGGCAGGATTTCAACTCTGCTCATAGATGGTATTAAGACGGCATCTCTACACCTGTTGGGGATCGTGCTGTATCAGTACTGGGAGGAGGTGTGCTACGGCTGCCAGATCAATCATCCGAGCCAGAAACACCATGAGTGTTTAACCAGCATACCCGAATGGTTCTATGGTGAACACTTTGACCTGCTGATGAAAAGGCTATTGACCAATAAATTTGTGGAGGTGGTGAGGCGCTTCCTGAATTTGAAAAGCATCCATACCGACGACTCCAGAATCCGTGGAGTGGCTGAAACTGTGTTGTACGAAAAAGCCGCTGAAGATGTTACAGTCAAAATCCGTGAGATGTATGATGCTATGGTAGGTGACGACGTTGTCAAAGTAGCTCAAATACGTGAAATTGGGGATTACTGGAGGATTTGTACAAGAGAAGAAAGTCAGTCTGAGACGTCCTGAAGAAAGTCAGTCTGAGACGTCCTGAAGAAAGTCAGTCTGAGACGTCCTGCAGAAAAAAAAAAAAAAAAAAAAAGCGGTGTAGCTATGGGGAATTGTTTGAGTTTGATGTATAGTAAAATCAATGAGCGATATGTAATAATGAAATTGTCAAGCCTTTTAGACCAAGCCATAGCCAACAAGGTGGCTGATGATGCCATGTACCAATGTAACAGTGAGGTCAATCCAGCCGATGTGTGTAGACTTGAAAAAATGATGGAAATTGTAAGAGCCCAAATTTGTACAAGTCCATGGCCTGAGGTGATTCAAATGATGCTAACATTGGTGAATACAAGGAAGTGTGTGGTGGAAACATTTTGTTCAGTCATAGCTAACCTCACACATAACTTTGAACAGATAAAAGTGCATCACCTTGTCACCCTATATGCTATGATTGTAGATACAATGAGTCTGTATGTAAGAGAAAAACAATGTGATAATATGTTACATGACTGGCGAGAGATACATACCTACATAATCAGTAAAACGGATGCAAATGAGCTATCAAAAACGCTGTCTGTGATAGAATGTGTAACCATGACGTCATAACTTGTTGAAAATAAAAATGTATGACACAAAGCTAATGTCGTCAGTTGTCTCTAAAACGAATCATGGATGATGTTATGGAAAAGATATACTATGACCCTTCACATCCTGGAGGATTAGGAGGGGTGGATAAGCTTCGTCATGCAGTCAAAGAGTGTACAGGTGTGACTCCAACAATGCCAGCGGTTCAAAAGTTTTTACAGCGTCAGGACACATATACTCTACATAAACCTGCGTTGAGAAATTTTCCAAGAAGCAGAGTAATTGTTAACGGCATCGACAAACAATTTCAGATTGATCTGGTAGATATGAGTGAATATTCAGCGGAGAATGATAATATACGCTATCTGCTAACATGCATTGATGTGTTTTCTAAATACGCATGGGTAAAGCCCTTAAAAACAAAACTGGAGCAGTTGTCACAGCGGCATTTAAAGAAATACTGGGTGAAGGTCGAATACCACAGAAACTTCAAACAGACGAGGGAAAGGAGTTTTATAATACTGCTTTTCGTAATATGCTGGAACAATATAAAATACACCATTTCTCTACGTCAAATGAGACAAAAGCAAGTGTGGTGGAGAGGTTCAATAGGACATTTAAAACGCGTATGTGGCGATTTTTAACATCCGTTAACTCACGACGGTATATCGAGGCAATTCCCGACCTGGTTACAGCTTACAACTCTTCATACCATAGGTCAATAAAAATGACCCCGGTGGCGGTAAATAAAGACAATGAGAAAACTGTCTTCGCAATCTGTACAAACTGACACCATCTGCTCCGACACCCTTTAAATTTCAAGTGGGAAATACGGTTAGGATCTCAAAACATCGAGGCTTATTTAGAAAAGGCTATGAACAAACATTCACAGATGAGTTTTTACAATAGTGAAACTTGTAAGTCGCACCTCCTGTCTATAAACTAAAAGATATTAGTGGGGACGTGTTGACTGGAACCTTTTATGAGGCCGAGTTACAGCCGGTGATTATAGATGAGAATAAAAATTTAAAATAGAGAAAGTTATCACAAGAAAGAGGGAGGGGCGTAGACGTTTGGCTCTTGTCAAATGGGTGGGGTGGCCTGAGAAATTCAATTCATGGATTCCTGAAAAAGACATTATGGAAATCGAATAAAAAGGCTGTGCGCTGTGTAGGCTATTCATTTACACTCTGGCGGTGAAAGGCATCAGTGAGAATGAATAAGAATGGATTTTTTGTCACGCTTCCCAGTAATTCATCGTCGGCAGTATACCCAAATAACAAGATATGTCAATTCAGAACCAAGCTTGCTAAGCCCTTAATCCTGCGGCAGCCCTATGAAGTAGGGCTTATTGAAATCCAGTATCCCAGAGTATGGAATAGCTTTTCAGCAGAGGACTCCGAAGTGGAAATTTTTGACCTAGCAACCGCTGACCGTCACTCTATAAAACTTTCGACGGGCTGGTATGATTCCGTACAGAGCGTTATTAAAGAGTATAATGCAAAATGCATGGCTAACTCGGGCATAACCGCCGCACTAAGTTACAACCCCATAACTAATAAAGTGTTCTTCTCTGGAGGGGTCGGATCTCGTGTGTTGTTTAAAGGTCGATTAGCTGAAATACTTGGTTTTGTACCGGACATGCCCTTTCGAATACAACCCAACCTTATAAAGAAAAGCTTAGTGGCGCACCACATCCCGCTGATATACACGCCGGACAGTATAACATTTTTGTTTATAGTGACATTATCGATTATCAGCTGGTGGGAGATACCAGCGTGCCCCTTCTCAGATGTATAAATATTTCTGACGAGACCCGCCGAATGCCCACTCTGAGTTACGACGTCCCACACTACACAGCTCTCTCACGCTCCACCATAAGTGACATACAGATTGAGCTCCGTGACGACCAGGGTGATCTCATACCGTTCTCATACGGTAAGGTTATAGTCAAACTGCATTTTAGACCGGTGAAACATTAAAATGATGCGTAAAGCATACACCGGAGATGGAGCCCACTATACGGCTTATTACATGAATCAGGCCGGAGGAGAACTACCTGCATTTATTGGATCAAGTACACAGTATGGCAACGGCCTAGGGGGTATATTTCGGAATTTATTTCGTATGGCCGTTCCACTTTTAAAAAAAGGGTTTAATCTGGCAAAACCGCACCTGAAAACAGCGGCCACTGGGTTTATAGGCGATGTTGTAACAAATGTAAGGAATTCTGTAGCTGGAAAACAACAACAACAGGGAAGCGGACTTGTAGTCTACACCCGCAGACCTCAAAACCCTCCCTCAGGATGTGGCGTCGCCGACCAGCATCTAAAAGACGTAAACCCCTGTCAAAAAGGGTAAAGCGGTCAAAAGGAAGGCAGCGGTCAGAAGACGCAGAACACCAGCCAGACGCTCTCGGAGCTTCCCAAAAGACATTTTCTAGACTGGAATACATACCATAGTGTTTTTTCTTCTTCAAGGAAATTAAATAATGGCATTCATTCATAATCAGTCTGAAGAGTGTGTGAAGACAGAGCTGGATCTATTTACGGTGCCGTACACACAGACATCTATTGAAAAATCATGTTTTACAGAGATACCCCCTGTGTCAGCACTGACAGATGCGGGCCCCATAGAGTTTTTCATATCTGCTTCTGGTGAAGACTATCTGGACCTTAACGACTCATACCTGTATTTGCGCGTAAGGATCACAAATCCTGATGGCACGCAGCCAATGCAGCCGATGTGGGATTTATAAATTATCCCGGATGTGCCCTCTTCTCCCAAGTAGACATAACACTGGGTGATAGACTGATTACACAGTCTTCAAATACATATCCATACAGGGGAATGATTGAATGTCTGCTGAACTATGGAAAGGATACCCTAGCCAGCCAGTTTAGTACGGGATTGTTTTGTATTGATACTGGCGGAAAGATGGATGAATCATCTATTACCGGCGATAATCTTGGGCTGGTGGAGCGGAGTCAATACACAACTGAAAGCCGCATCGTTGAGTTGATAGCACCCATACATGCAGATTTGTTTTTTCAAGAGAAACTTATGCTAAATGGCGTTGATCTTTCTCTGAAATTTATCCGCACAAAAGACGACTTTGTGCTAATGACCCCCGGAAATGACCTATTCACTGTGAAAATAATGTCAGCGAGTCTTTTTGTAAAGAAGGTGACTGTTGCCCCCACAATACGCGTGGCCCATAGTAGAGCTTTACAACATGCTAACGCGAAATATGCCATTGACCGAGTCGTGTTAAAAACCTTTTCCATACCAGCAGGTACTCGGGTATGCAATCAGGAAAATCTATTCATGGGACAGATCCCTAAATTTGTGGTTATAGCCTTTGTAGATAATGAGGCACAGGATCTTATGCCCGTAACCCATTTAATTTTGGGCATTTTAACACAGAGTTTATTACTCTACATGCTGATGGTCAGTCACATCCTGCGCGTCCGTTCCAACCGCACTTTCAAAGAGGACAATACGCACGGGAATATTATCAACTCATTGAATCAACAGGCCGACATTTAAAGGATCGTAGTCTGGCAATATCGCGATCCGATTTTGGAGCGGGCTACACATTATTCTGTTTCAACTTGGAGCCTGATGGCGGTTGCTCTGGAAACCTGTCGCTGATTAAGACCGGGAATGTACGCTTGGAAGCTCGTTTCAGGAACCCTCCCTCGTACAGCAACATTAATCTGTTACTCGGTTTTTGATTCTATAGTCGAAATATCTAACCGTAGACAGGTGCTTCTAGATCACTACTAGCTATGAATACACTGGAACTCACAAGCGTGCTTGTAAAGAGAGTGGCTAGACACACAAATTTTCTAGGGGTGGTAGCGTGTGACCAGCTCCCAAAAGCTGTTGTAATCAAGCTACGGCGATGGTTGTGGTTAATACACATACTAGCGATATGCCTGGGGCACATTGGCTGGCCATATACATCACTGAGGACAAGCGCGGCTATTTCTTTGACAGTTTCGGAAATTCACCTACCAGTTTTCTCCAGCCGATAAACTCCTTCCTCTTAAAGAATTGCATGGAGATTTCTCATTCTGATATCCAGGTGCAAAATAACTATTCTACAGTATGCGGCCAACATTGCGTATTCTTCTTGTGCAAAATTCAAAAAAACAAGTGTTTTAATAAAGTGTTGAACATGTATGGCTCTAATCTGATATGTAACGATGATATGGTGTGTAATTTTGTCAAGAGGCTGAGGCCGGTGGTGTGTCACGTTCAGAAGTTTAAGTGTGTACAATGCTCATGTGCCTACTACAGATAAGATTCATGTGTATTGTGTCAATAAAAATAAAAAGTCTAATGGCCTGCTTATTTTTTTAATCAAACATTTTTAATGAAAATTATGCATAAAAATGAGGCTGGTTCAAAATAGTCAAAATTTGGTTTTAAAAAACTAAAACAAACATCAATTCGATACAATTCAACAGGAAAAATAGAGACTTGTTATAAAAACATATTGAAAAACACATTGTCACTGTTTTACATTCAATAGCTGTCTCACAGGGATTTGCATAAAAGACAACAAATTTATCCCGTTCATGTGTCATTGCTACAATCATCTGGTAAAAATAAAAATATTAAAAAATAAATTGAAATAGAATAAAAACAAATAGAAAATAGTATAAAATAGAAACTTGTTATAAAAAACATATTGAAAAACACATTGTCACTGTTTTTACATTCAATAGCTGTCTCATAGGGATTTGTATAAAAGAAAACAAATTTATCCCGTTCATGTGTCATTGCTACATTCATCTGGTAAAAAGAAAATATTAAAAAATAAATTGAAATAGAATAAAATAGAAAATAGTATAAAAACATATTGAAAAACACATTGTCACTGTTTTTACATTCAATAGCTGTCTCATAGGGATTTGTATAAAAGAAAACAAATTTATCCTGTTCATGTGTCATTGCTACATTCATCTGGTAAAAGAAAATATTAAAAAATAAATTGAAATAGAATAAAAACAAATAGGACACTCATTTATAAAACATACAGTAATTGTGACCCTGATTCTGTACACTGTAATAAAATAATCAGAAACTAGCCCACCGTGACGTAGACGGTGATGAATAACTTAGTGTGCGGGGGATAAGACCGATGTTTGAATCGCCACCAGGGTGAATTCTCTTGGACGTAGGAGTCCTTAAGGTGGTATTAGCTCTTGATGTTGGATCTGTTTTAAATGCAGCAATAGAGTGACGTACGGTTGTGTTTGGAATTACAGATAACGGGATGTTCAAGCTTGCAAGAGTTTTTAAAAACAAATTCCACCCCGTAGGTCTTGACTGTCCTGAGATGTTGTTATATGACGTCACACTTTTCACCAGATCGTACAAATGGCTACCCGATACATTCTTATTGTTCACAATGATTTCACCTTGCTTTGTCCACGATATTTGCTTGTTATTACGAGCTAGTGAGGCCATAATAAACTCGGCATTTCTCTTATGCGTTTCGGTAGGTGTTTTAAAACTTCTGATACGACATCGTCTTCTGCATCATTGGCTTTTGGATCTTCCTTTGAATTATCCTCGGGTAGGGATAGCGTGATTACAGCTTTTTCTTGTTCACCCTGTTTTACCATAGCCAGATATCTCTGCAGAATACTGGAGTATCTCTTAGCTTTCTCATATACATCAACGTCCGCCTGTTTCAGAATTTCACCCATTGCCTGGTCCAATTCATTTTGGGCAGACTGTCTCACAGATACATTTGCTGTTTGTTGTTGTTGCAGTGAGAGTAGCTGTTGCTGCGGCACTAAAAACATTTTCTGTGTATGTTCCATCTCAACTACGGGTGAATAGACTGGCAATAAATGGTATTGCAGCCCCTAACAGAGGCAGGAGAAAACCTCCTGTCTGATTGATGAACTTCCTCTTTTTAGTATGGTTAACTTTTTTATCTGCCACTAGGCGGATTACTCTTTTCTTCTTCTTTAACAACTTGTACTGTTTGGTAGACAAGGGGATGTTACCTCTTAAAATATTAAGAGCTATTTCACACAGGGCATTAATAAAGTCTGAGTTGGCATTCTTGATAATGACCCTCGAACTCTAGGAGCGGCCTTGTGTAGGAGCTCCAGCTGTGTGAGGTTTCTCTGCATGCGTGAGGACATTATATTACCTGGCGTTTCTTTGGAACGTACACAACCTGTTGTGATGAGATCAAACCTGTTCTGAGTCTGAACATGTCCGGTGTCTTGGCTTTATAATCTATCAGAAGATAGCCGTATGTTGAACTAGTGGTGGCGTTAAACGCCTCAAGGAAAATTTACTGTTACCAGGGTACATCTGTCTACCCAATAAGTTTATTTGATTTTTGTCTCGGGGGTTTTTAAATAGTATGATGTAATTAGTATTCAGGCTTATCGTACGACTGCTTTTACCCTGAATAAAAAGATTCTGTACAAGATAGAGGCAGCTGAGATTCCGGTGATGGACATATTTTGTAAAAACATTCTGTACCTCCATATTACTGCTGGCGTCACCCATTAAATCATCTAGAATAAGTAAGTTATTTTTATGAATGGGGAGCAGTGACTCGTCACAAAATGATTCAGGCAGACCGTTGACGAAATTTATATTTACAAATGTAAGTAGCTCATCGTATAAAGGCTGCCAGCACGAATATACATACACTATGTTGTCAATCTTGTGTGAAATAACAGCCGATGCATTGCGGATTAAGTCTTTGACAAAGAACGATTTCCGCAGTTTGACGCCCACTGATAACTGAAAGGGTGTTGTAGTCTACCGTCGAATTCGGTGATAAGGATTATTAATAGCCATAAGGGATGGTAGTGTAGTCATGGAGAGCTCTGCGTTTGTTGTAAACAACTTGTAATTTTTGCATTGACCTGTTTTTGAGATGAAACTGTTTTTTATCACGCATGATGGTGTGTGCAGTTGTAACAAGATGCTTGTCGCTATGCTGATTGGCTACAAAGGATTTTACCAAACCTATTAATGACTCATGTGTGACCACGCTGGCATTTTTTGAATTGAGGGTAACCCCTTTGCATTTTACTTGGGTAGTTCCTGTGCTGTTCGATAGGCATAGCATTTGGGACCTCCAGAAACAAACTCTGTTATAAAGTCCTCATCAGGATGGCCGCACATCTGAGCGGCGTTCAGTTCATCGGTGAGATCACCGAGATAAGGGCCTAGGGGAGGAATCCAATCTCCTGATTTACTTGTGAAAAGCACGCTATCTGTGTCACAATACAAAACGCGTTCCTGCAGTTTCTCCATGAGATTATATAGCTCTAGACGGGCATATGCAGTGGTCATCGATCCAATGAAAATATTCACGTCTTTAATTCTGGAAGCTTGACCGTTAGCCTCACGCCACTGGACTATCGCGACATCTGGGGAGATGAATGAAAACTGTCGTACATCAAAGCTGTCGCTGAACATCAGCTGTGTAAATCGGCATGGATCTGTTATAAGCTCTGTAGTGGGCAGATTGCTTCGCATTGAAAAACGCCCCCAGAGAATTCAGCAGCAATTTATTTATGCTACGAACAGCCTTGTTGACGGCTATCTTATCAGGATCAAGCCTGATTCCTTCTTTAGCATAATAATTCTCAATGTACTCTTTTTCTCATCTTCCGTTTGGACATTACCGGGTACCCTGACGCCTGCTGTTTCAGTTTAAGGAATGTTTTAACATACTCTTTAAAAAGACTATCGGATTTTTCCGAAAGTGCCAGATCTCATCGATTTTAGCTATTTTATAGCCTTTTTCCACCGCCTTCTGCAGTTCAAATGAGACCCATGTCCCTGACAGCTGTCTCTCACGATCGCTGTGCCCACATTGTGTCGTCTGATTCTCCTCGTTGGCACAGGTTGCGCACAGAGGGAACATGAGCTTATCATGGCATCGGTAGGGCAACACTGGATGATAAAGCCCTCTGGGTGGATCTACCGTACACTTCACTAGCCCAAAATATTGTGATATATCATCAAAATCCCTATATATTATTTGTGGCCAATAGGATAATCGCACTTTGCCTGCACAGTAGGATAGAGGCTTGTAAAGTCGTAATATCTGATCATTTCACCTTCTACTGCCTTGTGGTATAGTTTCATGGCATTTGTTCGACCACCAAATAGGGCATCGCGGGGGTTTAAACGGGTAGTTTTGACATAGGTGGCCATGAATGCTTTGACGCACGGATCAGATTCCACCTCCCTCCGCCATTCGCATTCCCACATTACAACAACTTTTAGACCATGTATGGACTTTAACGCAGCCAATCTGTCATTGAAATCCCTGCACAACTGACCATAGGGTAGTTTCAGAGTAGGATTGATTTCTGCCTGAGAATAGCATTTTACACAGCCGTGAAAGTAACATCCGCTAAACTCATATCCTGTGTGGGTAGTGGCGCAATATCCATCGATAGAATACGGTCCGAATGTCTTTTCACCCTCGTTGAGGGCATGTTGGATGAGACACCCTCTCTATGTGCTATGTATCCCAACCATTGCATCGATACGTCAGAATGTGTCTTATTAGGATTTATGTAGGCACCTTCGTAGGTCAGGGCCACACTGTCTCTGGGGATAAAGAGTGTTTTATAAACACCCATGCAGCTGGATGCTAGCGTTGTATACCCAAACGGATCTATCGTTGTTGAGGTCATGAAGGCATCTCTGTAAACATTGCAAGCCTTAGACAAAACATCCACATCATTAGAACAGTAGCGCGCTCTTTGACCATGTCAAAAGTGTCGTCTTTAACACTTTGATACCACTCCATAAATGACACCTTTGAAGCATCGGTCATAGCATCAAAACCGTAGTAGGAAGGAGCGGGGTATGGCCCTATATAGTTTTCATTCTCCACGGTATTAAACATGTGTGGAAAATGGCCTTTTAACACATCAGTGAACCCCATAGCTGCAGGTGTTTTAGCTAACGCCATTGGGAGGAAGCTAAATGAATCAATCCACCGCTGTTTGTAATCGTTGTCAAACATTGAGATAACGCGGACCCCCTCATTATGAGCGTGGACAGATATTTTGCATAACAAAATATTCCAACAATATGTAACTGTCGAACCCTGAGGCATTATGTGCTATAAAGGTTGCATTTCTATAGCGGTTTTCTGTAATGCTTAACAAATGCTGACACACAGTTTGGACCTGAGAAACAGTGCTTGGAACCGGTCATATCAATGCTACAGACATAGTTTGCGACGTGTCTATCATTCTGGTAACGTGTTTCAAAGTCGTAGTATATGTATTTTGCATCTGCAGGTGTTTTCGAGAGGCTGTATATAACATTCGTGTTTTTGGCCTATCATGTCTTCCCTGCAGTGTGTACATTTTAAGGCAATACAAACATGCTTTTTCCTTTTTCCATACTTGATAGGTCTTTCCACAATCATCGCAGTATTTTGTCCTGTCACATGGGATAAAGTGATGTTTTGTATTCATTACCTTATGCTGCGCTAAACAATACTGGGATTTGCAAATGCTTACAATCACCGCATCGTACAGTATTACCGGGCTTGCGAAAACATGCTGTCTGACACACATTGCAGATTATGCTACAGGCATGTGTGAGATAATTTGTGTACGTGCCGTAGCAGGCATCACACACGTAGGGCACCCCAAAAAATGCTGTTTTGTTTTTTATGAGGTAGTAATGTTCATCATGCAAATATAGCCACACGGTGCGCTCATCTACCTCATCATGGGTCTTAAAAAGCTGGGGTTTTTTAGATCCGACATTTTGATGAAATATTACGATCTTAATTTTCAAATAGTTCTGAAACTTGGCCACGTCGGAAAATGCTACATAGTGTGAGTGTTCAAACCCCAATTCACTGTATAGCTGCTTTGCATAGTTGAGCCTGTCATTTTGAGACATGTTCTCATTAGCATAGTATGCAAGACATATCCCAAAGCAAAGACCATCGCCCCTATTCATAGGGCTGAATAATGAATTAATCTTACGTTGTATAATATCGTCATAACCCACGGACCCTAGTTTGCACCTAGCTCCCCCCGACATGCCTCGCGCCACTGTGACAACGAGCTCTAAAGAGTCATCTGTCAATGATGTGTCGTTACTCTGTAGAGCTTGGGCTATTTGCTCCAGGAAAGAGTCTATGTTGTAGTCATTGTGCGCATGTAACACTACCTGTATGTCATCAGCTAGCCGGCCCTCTTAACACCACATTCAGGGCGCTATCACGGGTTGTGGACTGCAGCGCTGTGTCGATTAAACCCGTTAGGGTACTGTGAACTTGTGACGGTACACTATCGACGTCAGAAATATCTACTTAATGTGATGTGTTGACGGTATTCAGCGGCATTAAATTTCGAATTTCTCGGACACTTATAGCGTTTGTTACACTACCAGCTCCTGTCTGCCCTGCGGTTGACTGCTGTAATGATGCAGTGCTTGTAGAGGGGTCTGTCCGAATTTAGAAATTGTCGGGAGGGGTTTTCCCACTTGTGCATGGCATCTGTATATCAGGCGTCGCAGAGTGCATTATGGGGCCTGTGTAGCAACGCTGTGGTGGCGGTGGTGGTGGCGGTGGTGGTGGTGGTGGTGGTGATAGACGGTATGCTGTCTGGGTTTGAATAGGAGTGTGACGGCATTTGTCCCGGTATGCATACCTGTTTTGACATAAGCGAGCAATCATACGCCGTAGATGACAGACTGTCTGAATTTAGCAGCGAGCAATCATACGTAGATGACAGACTGTCTGAATTTAGCAGCGAGCAATCATACGCAGATGACAGACTGTCTGAATTTAGCAATCATACGCCGTAGATGACAGACTGTCTGAATTTAGCAATGCGTCGGCCTCTTTTTCATATTCTGTCAGTTGTTTGTCACGCTTTTCCATAATTTCATCAAAATCACATTCACTGTCTACAATGTATTCAAGACCGGCTAATTCGTAGCACCTTTCAAGAATTTTTGCACGTTCGTAGTCACTCTTTGGATCGTTTTCGAATAATGATAATAACTCGTCACAGCTGTCGGATCTTGCTAGATGCTTTGTTTTTTTGTTTTTTACGAGGGGGATCCATTTTCTGATCAATTTAGTTTTTAGCCTTTCTGTTTACGTTTTCTGATTGTCGTAGCTTGTACACAAGTCTGAACTGCCGCCAGTTTTGGTCGATAAGGGTTGCTACCAATTTCTCTAATGCTGCATTCTTGTCTAAGAGAATGTCTATTTTAGCATTCATGAGTTCGATTAGAGAAGCGATGGGGATCTGTGTTTGCTCAGAATCAACCGTTACATCATGTTCAAGAGGATTGTTCTGATCTACCTGTTGGATCCTACCACATGATAAATCCACATATATTTCATGCAAGGGTATAGAGCTTAAATCAGCAGACACACCAAGTTCGTTGAGGTCGTTGCCCTGTAGTGACGTCGGTGGTCGCTCAACAACCCCTTCTGAAGTGAGAGGACCTTGCTCTGGTGTAGCTGGCACTATGGCCTCGACCCCGTCGTCATGCACATCTGGCGCATCACCCTCCACCTAGGATGTAAAATGAGAGGACGTGATAATCAAAACACACACACACACACACACACACACACACACACACACACACACACACACACACACACACACACACACAAACACCTTATTTAAAAAGATAAATAAAATAAAAAATAAATAAATAAATTATAATTATTTTAAAAATAAATAAAGCAATTACAATTAATTTAAAAATATATATAAATAAATTAATAGAATTCTAGAGAATAGAATATTAACACATTTTGTAATCAAATTTGACATAATAACAACGGCAAGAAATAAAATAAAAGAAAAAAAAAAAAAAAGAAAGAAAAATAAAACCTGTCAATCCCTAGGCCTGCAAGGGGAGGCATAGCTATGCCTCCCCCTGCAGGCAATGGATGGTATAACAGCTATAATGCCCTCTGTAGGTCATGGATGGTATAACAGCTATAATGCCCCCCTGTAGGCCATGGATGGTATAACAGCTATAATGCCCCCTGTAGGTGGTGGATGGTATAACAGCTATAATGCCCCCCTGTAGGCCATGGATGGTATAACAGCTATAACGCCCCTGTAGGTCATGGAAAGTGGAAAAATAAAAAAATATAAATAAATAAAAAAGGGTTACACACCTCCTCTGAAATTTGCAGGTCGTGCCCTCCTATGATGCTAGGGATGGCCTCTTGGCTATGTGCGTTTATCACCCTTCGGAAATCACGGAGAGCTTGGCTCAGCTGATCAAATTCTGTCTCTGCTGTGTGTAATCCCTCTGCTGGTGTTTCCAACTGGATGGGTCCTTGATTCTGCACACAGATGACAGAGAGAGAGATAGAGTGTTTTAACATACCTTATTTAAAGAAAAACTTCCCAAAATATATTAACCACATTCAGCCAATGACCTCTGAGGACCTCTGTAGCCATGGGAAAAATTAAAAAATAAAAATCGTCATACCCTCTCATCTGACCCCTGTAGATTCAGGCATCCTATGCTGGTATGCCTGGGTTCTGACCATTGAGCGTTTAGCCCGTCAGCCTCTCGTAATTCATCGACCGCTTTTCGCATGTGGCACAGCCCAGTCACGGCCGTATCCGACCCATCTGATGGGTCATTATTCTACAAACAGATGAGAATGACATAATCACATAAGCTTTAAAAGTTGAAAACACACACACACACACACACACACACACACACACACATATATATATATATATATATATATATGGTAACACTACTACCTCTGATTGGGTGATGCCGGCTCCTCGCTGCCTTTGATAATAAGCGGTTAGATGCGGGGGCGGCGGACAGTACCACATAGGCCTTGTTAAATCCCTGTTTGATGGAGTCTGGGGACAGAACCACATACATGACCATATTATTATTATTATTATTATTATTATTATTATTATTATTATTATTATTATTATTATTATTATTATTATATCACAGAAACACTTTACCTCATGTTTAATTATAGGCCTAGTTATCATTTTCCCTGTTCCACTCAACTCAACTCACCAAAACTCCTTTATGCCTCGGCCTTTTTAAACGGTTTACACGTTCCCCATTGCTTCGTGTGCCGTCTCCAGACGTATTCTCATTGCCTGCACACGAGCTGCTCTCTGTACCTGATGGAAAAGACTGTTCATACGTTTATATGAAAATTTTACTGAAAGAGCAACCATTTTTAAAACCAAAAATATGTCTTCACTTACCCATTCCTGCTAATTCTCTGTCCATCCGCACAAATCGGAATATAGCGGCTAGCAGTCTGAAAAAGCCGAGATGCCCAGGAGTGAAACTTGTAAGTCGGCTCGTATCCTTCTTAAGGGAAGGTAGGTAGGTAGGTAGGCGTGCCTTAATTGCCTTGTCACGATCCTAACCCCTAACCATTGGCTTTCCTTATACACAGGGTCGTTACGGATAGCCTAAAGGTAATTCCCATTAGCATTGGAAAAACACCCAGACTAATATTTTGCTGACATTACTTTAACATTATTATTACTTCAACCCCATTAAAGTTTAAAAACCAGTCCACTACTACTACTACTACTACTACTACTACTGCAGCTGTAAGCTAGATAGCTAAAAACGCCATATCCCCACATTAGCGTCATCAGACGTTCTTAAATCGGCTTTAATACACCACACACACACACACACACACACACACACACACACACACACACACACACACACACACACACACACACACACACACACACACACACACACACACACACACACACACACACAGCATAGCTGTTTAATCACACATGAGCATAGTCAAACTTCAACATTCACTCGTCCTCATTTTCTACTTTTATATAAAACCATACCTGCTTTTATTCCCCTTAGATTTGACAACCTGCACACACAGCTTCGCTCACTGGGAGTATTCACTTTTCTCGCCGTTAGATTCTGTGGCATAGTAATATTATTAGCTCCTATAAATGTTCACATACTAGTAAACTTAACGCATTAAAGTTTAAAAGCAGGAGTGGTTAGGGGGGAGTTTACATAATCGTATGCCTTACCCTTAAGTGTCACCGTCTCCCCCTACGGCTGTCATGCACACAGACGTCTCCAACACACACACACCTCAACAGTTTTATTTACATTGCAGAATTTAGTATCAAAACAATCTCTGCACCCGCGAATAGATTGTCTCTGTTTATACAACATGGAAAGGATCACGGTGAAAAGCTAAATTCAGACAGACTGGCAGCTAACGTAATCAATACAACTATCCCACACACATATACGCCTGCGGTCTTCTTACGACACACTCTTATCACTAAAACCCCCTCCTCCCCAACTGCTTCAACTCCAAGGTACCAAGTCACCTGTCTCTAACATAAGCAGCCTTCAGGTGAGGTATCCATAATATTGCCAAGTGAGCAATTACACTCCCTTCGTTGGGCCAGCAGACAGACAGTCAGGCGCTTGATCAAACACCTGACTCTAACATAAACAGCCTTCAGGTGAGGTAACCATAATATTGCCAAGTGTGCAATTACACCCCACTTCGTTGCGCCACCAGACAGACAGGCGCTTGATCAAATCATCATCAGTAGCAGAGAGATGGTGATGCTGCTGTTGGTGGTGGTGAATGACCCCATTCACACACACACACACACACACACACACACACACACACACACACACCACACACACACACCCACAACCACACACACACACACACACACACCCTGACCCTAGCTGCTTAATCATCCATTCTTAGCCCTCAAGCTTCATCATTATTCATTTACAATACTTTTTCTTCTTTTAAAAATTCCACTTCATTTAATTACAACATATTTGGCAAAACTGCGCACGCACCCTCACTCATGGGCTATTTTTGACCCCTCCCGAATGAATCACGCGCATGCGCGTCACACGCACGAATTTCACATGCACGCGCAAAAGTGTACTCAGAGAGGGGGATTTGACCCCCACCTTTTCACATGCACGCGCAAAAGTGTACTCTTATCACTACTTGCCACTGACTACAAGATGGTTGCTGTAGGGAACGATACCAATGGGACCGCCCTCTATCAAAAGGTATGAACAGGGCACATCCCATGCATACACGTCACACAATCACATACACATTCACTTAACACCTATGATGTGTAAAATGCTATCCATTGCATCTGTGAAAGGAAAATTGCTTTAATCTGTGTGTACATGCCTGCCAAATTGAAAACAGGGGGGAAAGTCACTGTTTATTCTTGGAGAACATGTTTGCTCTGAGCAGCTTTTTAGTGTGAAATGAGTCAATTCAGTGAGCAATCTTACTGCATGAGCACTATGTGAGAGACTAATGGATCACCTGGTTCAGGGAGAAGGGATTCAAGGTTGGTTACTCATGTAGAAGAATAACATGAGCAATAACTTACTATTGAGCAAAAATCAGAGCTTTAAAGCGCCCATATTCTGCTCATTTTCAGTTTCATAATTGTATTTTGAGGTTGTACCAGAATAGGTTTACATGGTTTGATTTTCAAAAAACACCATATTTTTATTGTACAGCACATTGCTGCAAATCCTGTTTTCATCCTGTGTGTTTAGGTCTCTGTTTTAGCTACAGAGTGAGACATCTCACTTCTATACTATCTTTGTTGGGAGTCGCACATGCTCAGTAGCTCGGTAAGATCACATCAGATAGATAACTGTTTCTCCAACTTTGGTCAGTCAAAGGCAGGATTAGCTGGGAGACTTCTTCTAGACGAGGGCCACTGCAGAACAGGGACAGGAAGTAGTTCTTTTGGAGATTATGGTCAACTAGTGGGTGTTGTAGCAGTGTTTTGCCATTGAGCATAAGCTAGCATGCTAGCGCTAGCATGCTACGGTTAGCCACCTCGTCTCGGCAAGTGACGTAGAAAGCCGTGCACATTTTTAACAGCTCACCCGGAGAAACCGTATTTCACTCAAAACAGCATGGAGTTTTTTTCAGTTTGTATATGTGTGGAAGCACCAGAGACTCAAAATAACAAATCCCAGAAAAAGTGATTTTTTTCATAATATGGGCACTTTAAACACCCACTAAATGGCAGTAAAAATGAACTTTGGCTGGTCTAACATTTTAAAGTTAACAGCCAATTTAGCTGGTGATGAATGAAGCTGCAGAAACAAACTAACAAGTCAGTGTTTACAGATTGGTCTGTTTTTTGGCAATACATTTGGCGGTTTGGTGTGCGTTTGGCTTGGAAACCAAGAGAACTGCACGAAACAAACGAGAGGAGCTGAAATGAAGTAGTAAAGTTAGTTAGGAAAAAAAAACATGATAAAGTAAAGGTAAATGTTTATATTTTAATGTCTATCTGCCAGCCATCAACCCAAATTTATTTAAAGAATGCACATGGATTCATCAATTCAACTACACTCATTATCTGTTTCATTTTCCCTGGAAAAAAATTATATTATAATAATATTCTTTTTCCTGTTCACTGAACAAGTTCCTGCTGTTCCATATGACATTTTGACTGTGATTAAACTATTTTACTGGATCAACAGACTTTTAGTGTATCCTGAATTAAGTCTGCCTTTTTCTACCATACACTAGAAGACTTTGAATTGACTTTGAAAAGACTGACACCGTCTGACATCTAACGTTAAAGACTGGCATAATATGTAAAGACTGGAGATCTTACAGGGTCTCAAATTGCAAGACTACATCTAGATTTGTTTTGAAAAATTCAACCAAGCTAGCTAGCTATCGCTAACTTGTTTGCCAATTTCTTTTTTTTTAAATGTTTTTCCTTTGCATTTTAGGCTTTTAGTTGAGAGGACAGCTTAGACTTAAAAGGGGAGAGAGGAGGAATGACATGCAGCTAAGGGCCATAGGTTGGAATTGAACCTGTGGCCACTGCGGTGAGGACTGATTCTCTGTACATAGGGTGCATGCTATACCAGGTGAGCTTCCCAGACCACCCAAGTTCGCTGATTTTCTGTTCTGCCGTACAGGCAGATGAATGGCGGCAGAACAACTTGGAAGGCACCCTTCAGAAGGGTTGAAAATTGGCAACTTTCCCTCGTTAGCGTTTAGCTTAGCGTGCCGCCATAGCAACCATGAATAACACTGACTCTAGCCGTATGGTGCTTCCTTCACTACGGAGAAGAGACTAAAACTTACGATAATATCAAACCCGGAAAGTCAAGATGGGAAAAAGACTGACTGGGACTGAGTTTTATGACCAGCTTACACTAAACAATTGAGACTCTCATGATATCATTCTGATATTAGAAATTAGTCTGTGACAATGGAATCTCTTGAAAAGTTGTTTGGTGTAAGGTTGGCATTAGTGTTTTCACTTCAATCAATGAGAGAAACCTTTTGTTTAGAGTCCAGTCTGGCTCCGAATTAGTTCACATTCTAAGCACCTCTGCTTTGATGCGGCAATATTGAGTCTATGCAAATCTACTCAGACATACATGTGAGTTGAATGTCTTTTCAGCTTTTGTTTATTCTGTTGCTTCCTATACACTTGTATTAAAGCTCGTTCTGGTCAGAGAGAATTCTGCAGCTTCTTGTGGATTTCTGTCTCCACTGCGCAGTGAATGAAACCTGAACCAGCCACAGAAGTGGACCTGAAATAATCTTACTCAAACACAGTTTTGTTTATTCAACCTTTATCACCAAATAATATTATGCTAAAGGATATTCTGCTAGTCTGCTCAAATGCAATACTCACATACAGTATCATATATACATTGGAAGAGTTATCATTACTCCTTTCCACACCATGAAGTGATCTCTTTGTAGTGCAACTATGCAAGAAATGGAGGACAAATTCCCCAGTCCAAGTTCAATGCAAAAATACATAAAGGTCAGACAACACGTTAATATGAGGCTTCCTCTCCCACAGCTTAGTAAGGACCGTGCTAAGATGTAATTTTTTTGAAGATAACCAATTCATTTGACAAAGCCTCACACAGTATTAGCTTCAACAACATCATGCTATGTTGTCTCAAATTATTGTTAAATAATGAATGAAGTTTTTAAAAAGAAATGTAAATGTCTTAACATGAATCATCAACATAATATTAGCAAAATGTAAATCAGCCTATTTGTGAAAAAAAACATTAATGATAGGTAAGGAAGTCACTCAAGTAGCCATCCACAGATACAGTTAATCCCAAGGATTAGTTAAGGGGTCCTTGTCTTAAAAAATCATTGAAGACCCTGCTCTAAAAGTTGGATTGATCCCTTCTTGTGGGGAGATTTCTCATTATTAACAAAACACATTTATTTGTAGTAAATAAATTTAGAGTTATGGTTTGGCATGGACACGGGTAGACGTGACCCCGAATAGTCGAATATTCAATGCTACGATTGAAGGAGCCTGCCAATCTCACAGTTGAATCTTTGCGGAGGCCTAAAGCCCAGTTCAGACCAAAGATTCACGATGAAACGGGTTAAAACTTGCAACTATTTGCAATGTGCTGGTCTGCAACATTCTGAAACCTGCCAGGTTACACCACCGTGACGAGACGGTGTATCATCTTCATAGGAACGACTCTTTGCACTTCCATTCTAACTTCTGACTTTTTTGTAGCTGGATATATTATATGTTACGTCTAAATATAAATATGGATAGTGATAGTGAGATGCTTGCAAGAATTGCATTTCCAGTGATGAAACGGTGACGTTTTATGTCTCTGGTTCACTGCTTTGTTCTAACGCAAATACCAACATAAGAAACATTTGTAAAGAAACAAGCTTTTAATAAATCTTTTTAAAATGTGTGAACAAATCCAAACACCCCATGACAGATTTAAGTTAATGTGGCAGTTTAAACAGGGAACAAACAGCCTGGCACAGGGCTGGTTCCGGACTGCCACTGGGCCTGTTCCATGCAGTGGATGTTGGATCATATAGATAAGTGTATGATGAGTTGTTTGTCAGAAGGCGAGGCAGAAGATCAGACACAGAGGAACATATGGATGATGATATGTATAGACTGTTGAAGATAAACTTTAACATACTGTAGTAGCACAGTAGACTAATACAAAGCTAATTAAGACTATCTGCTCCACAAAACTCTCTCTATTTCTCAGTATGGCTATGTTCAGAAACTGGTGTTGTCCGGCAATAAAGTGAAGATAATTACCTCTTCTGAAGAGTGCATCATGTTTTTTTAATCCTCTGTGTCCAAGCAACTGCGTAGAGGAGGTGGGTCATCGAGGTCTTGTGTCATGTGAATGCGGCGATCAGAGGATGTCATTACTTAGAATTCATCATGGGGGAGACAGAAACTACACACTATAGTTTTATTTTTTTTTAGAGAACTTTTATGACTCGCATTTTTTTTTAAATGGGTCAGAGGTTTCTTTATAATCTAATTTGCTAAATTGTGAACATACAGTAACTACCTTCTAACTTGAACTACTTGAACTATGGCTTTCCCCCACTGACCCTGTATCAGGGAACAGTTGGGGGATCTGAGCTTGGCATCGGCCCATGGTATTTGTCTATCGTGGATCGTGGTGGACAGTACCCCACTGCCAGGGGATGAAGCTGACAACGGAAGGGGATGAACTCAGGATTTGTCCCTGTCCTTATTCGTTATCCATCATCCAGTTCACTGAATCCTTCAACTGCCCCCAGACAATGCGCCCACGCACGCACAATCTGTGGCAGTATAAACTACTGTGGAATAGATCAGCACTATTGTTTTGACAAACTTCCATAATGAAAGGCTACAAATGAGGTCCCAGTCCAAGTTACAGTAAGTGTTTCTACCATAGACTATATTACAATATAATAATGTACAAACCTTCCAGGCAAAAAAAAAAATGAAGAAACTCGGTTTCTATCTTTCTGTAGGATATTATTTATTACTTCAGCAAACATAATAATGAGTTTATGTCCTCAATTGCTAGCAAGCAAGTCTTCAATACAGAATGATGCTTATTTAGTACCATTTATTTTAAAATAGACAATAAAGCAGGGGATGCTTTAGGGCGTGGCTACACACCCACCTGTCAATAATCATAGAGTCTTAACAATGCTATCCATGGCCCTGCGTACAGTAAAATAGCCTGAAGTTGTTTTTTCGGGTGTTGTCCGTGTTTTTGTACATACAGTGTGTTTTCACTTCACCCAAGTTTAATTTGGTTACCTAAAAAGGTCTTGTTCAGCTTTATGCCAACCAAGCTAGCTAAAGCTAGCGATAGTTTTGTAACCTAAGGGAAAGTTTGTCAATTTCTGTAGTGCCGTAAATGCAGATGAATATTGGCCGCAATACCCGGCTGTTTTCGGCACTTTTCTCCCTTTTGTGTTTAGTGTAGCGCAGCGCCATTGCAAACATTAACAACACTTGCTTGGTCAAATATCTTCACTTCCGGTTGCAAAAAACAACCGTATCGCCGAAATCGAGGCTTTAAAACAGCAGTCCACAAACTAATGGGTGTCGTGACTGTAGTGTTAATTCTGTCAGACAAGAGGAGACTAAATATGTTCGTCAACAACCTTTTTTTTCCATGATTAAGACGAGATGATGACCAGACTGCACCAATGTCCAAAAACGCTGACTAAGACTAAATTAACATGTGTTATGTTGTTATTGTTGAAAAGATTAAATTAAAATGTTTTGCATTAAATAAAAACTAAGATAAAATCTCTCTTCATTTTCGTCTACAATCGTCTCCACTTTTTCAGCACAAGATTAGCACAAAATGTCACACAGATATTCATGATTCCTAGACAAGGCCCCTGGTGATCCCCTTAATTTTCCTCTAGCACCACATAAGGAAGACATTTCTGGTTCAATATGAAATTACACAATTTGATATGGACATTGATGTTCCCGGTAGGAGGAATCTTAGGTGATCCAATGACTTTTCCTTTAGCTCCATCATCAGCTCAAAATTTGTATTTGTCCAAAACTTTGTTTTATCACTATATTATGAAATTACCTGCAAAACTAATATCAGCTGTACTTTGTGTTAAGTGCTAATAAGAAAAAATTACTATGACAATATACATGCGGCTTAACATCTGCATGTTAGCATTGTCATTGTGAGCGTATTAGAATGCTAACCTTAGCTCAAAGACACACTGTGGCAATAGAGTACAGCTAACAGAGCTGTTAGCTTGTATGACTGTACACTCTTGTTAGGATAGTAGTTTTAAAAAAAAAAGTAAAATCTTCCTTTGTGTCGCACATAACCTGTCCAAGTAACCTGTCTTAGCTGCTAAGTGGCCAGTTTTTAGCTGCTCCCAGTGCAGATGTGTTTAATGGTACAGTATTTCTTATAAAATGGTTTATATCATGTCATATTAAAAGTAAGACATTGTCTTCCTGTTTTACATTTTTGAATGTTTTTATTTGAACCAACCAGAGGGTTCTTCACGTTTTTATTACCACAATCTCTTCGCTGTGTTCGGTCCAGTGATGGAAGACGTAAGTAAAATAAATAATACCACACTATAACAATACTCCGCAAAAATACTTAAGTTAAAGAATGTATCATAAAGAAAATGTACTTAAAGTATTAAAAGGGAAAGTACTCAACAGAAAAACGCTTACATTTTGGAAACTAAAAAAATGATCTGTCAATTCTTTGTTTAATCATCTAATAATTTCAGCTGGACCTTTAGGCGTGATTATTGTTTGGTAGTTTAATTTATAATAAAAGATCGTATTTTATAAACTGTTAAAATGTTTTTTTGTTTGCAAAAATCTGAATTTTCAAAGTAACAATGGCTGTCAAGTGAATGTAGTGGAGTAAAAAGCACAATATTTCTATCTGAAATGTAGCGGAGTAGAAGGAGAAAGCAGTATGAAAAGAAAAGAAAAGTAAAGTACCTCAAATCTACCTAGTTACATTCCACCACTGGTTCTGTGTCTTACAGTTTGACTCTGCGTTGTGTTTTAGGTGCCTATTGGTACAGAAGCAGATGGCATGAACATCCTAGGTCTGGTGTTATTTGCCATGGTGTTTGGAGTGGCGCTGAGGAAGCTGGGAGATGAGGGAGAAGAACTAATTCGTTTCTTCAACGCTTTCAACGAGGCCACCATGGTGCTGGTGTCCTGGATCATGTGGTGAGTAGAGTTAAATGCATATGGGATTAGAGTGGTATTGCTAGTGCCGTATTTATACTGCATCATATGGTTTAACCCTTGTGTTTTCTTCTCTTCGGCCATGAACTGCTTGTCCTTCCGGGTAATAATTGAAATTTTTTTTTTTTTTGCTTTTCTAAAACAATTTGGTCACTTATATGCACCACTATAACACCAAATTGTGTTGGTTTAATAATATGTTTTGCACTTATTCTTGGAACATTGGTCAACAAACCTCAATTATGTGAAATTATACATAATTGTTTTGTTTAAAAAAGATATTTATTTTGACCAATAGTTGGTTCAAAGACGTGTATATGTCGAAGTTTAGCCAGAATACTGTTTAGAAACCATCTAAGCTGTTATATGATTCAGATTCATTAATTTTACCTGAATAACACTGTATAGAACCATCCATGTTAATTTTGGGCAAAAAACCCATATTTCTGATTTTTTTCAAAAACTTGACTAAATATTTGTTACTGATATAATCCCACATTCCACCTGCTTTCCTTCTACTTTTTCTTTCCTGATAAATCCTTACCTCGTGTCTCTCAGGTATATTCCTTTTGGCATCATGTTTCTGGTGGGCAGTAAGATTGTGGAGATGGAAGATGTGGTTCTACTGGTCACTAGTCTGGGAAAATACATATTTGCTTCAATCCTGGGCCACGTTATCCATGGAGGCATCGTCCTGCCACTAATCTACTTTGGCTTCACTCGCAAGAACCCCTTCAGTTTCCTGTCAGGCCTCATCACGCCCTTTACCACTGCCTTCGCAACCTGTTCCAGGTATACTGTCACATCACAGGTCCCAGAGAAACTATACTGAAATGGGAAAAGGAATTTGCATTTCATTGATGGAATCAGGAATAAATGTGAATTAAAAGTGGATTTAAATGTGGGGTGCATCCCAATAAAATTAGGAGTAGGTAACATACACACAATTACAAAACTCCTTATTGGGCCATAATGTAGCAAAACGGTTTGCAAATGTGTGTGGAGAGTTGTAAATATGTAAAGCAAATCTTCAAATCTGAAATCAGATTTGCAAGTGTATCAAGATTTGTAAATGTGGACAAATCTGTAATCTGTATCTGTACATAGATCTATAAATTTGTGGACAGAAATGTAAATGCATACATAGTATTTTGCTCCAAGAGCTGGAAATATAGACAAGTCATCATCAACTTTTGACACATGACTATTGCTATACTTCTGCCGTGACAGAGATCTAGAAACGTGTGTGGCCATTTGCCTGTCCCACTCTGCTCGTGCCTCTGTAGCAATACATACAATACTTACCTACATACCACCAGTCAGCGGTGTCACCAAGTCAACTGGGCAAGACTGGCCTGTAGACAAGTAAACAGGGAAGCTGCTGTCTTTCTGGATAAAAAAGGTTTGCATTTCTCAACCATTTCAAAGAGGTTTTTTTATATTCAACGGTTTAAGATCTGAGGGGCAGTGTTGTAGTCATGACCACCTAAACCAAGACCATGTCATTACCAAGACCAGAGTGTATCGAGACAAAGACAAGACCAAGACTTTGAGGGGTTAAGACCGAGACAAGACCAAGACCAGACCAAACAACTGAAACATACAGTATATACACAACTAGCTAATATGTATAGCTAACATTTGCTAAATCCTTTTGGGTGAGGAGATTTCGGGAGAGTTTTGGTACAGTGGGAGAACACAGAAAAATGAGTCAAGTAATTGGTTGCATTTGGAGCATGATGTGTTACATCCAATCTAAGAAATGATGAATTAACACATAAATCAGACGAATTAACAGTGGCTGCACCCCATAGTTTAAATATCAAACTCTTAATTCAGCTAGGGCAATACGGATACTCTTATGGCTTCCATTGATTTGGGGGAAAAGGTTAAGAAGCTAAAATGTAAGACAACTGTTTGGTATTATTTTCACATGAATAGTTGATAAAACAGTACAATAAATGATTATTATTATTATAATATATATATATATATATATATATATATATATATATATATATATATATATATATATATATATATATATATATATAGTAGTGGGTTATATCAATATCATCACAATCTTTTGAAGTTTTATTCATGCTTTTACTTACAATCTCTATAATTTAATAATAATGATATGGCTCTCTCTTTTTTCACCAGTTCAGCAACTCTTCCTTCTATGATAAAATGTGTGGAGGAGAACAATGGTGTGGACAAACGCATCAGCCGCTTTATCCTTCCCATCGGGGCCACTGTCAACATGGATGGGGCGGCCATATTCCAGTGCATTGCTGCTGTTTTTATCGCTCAGCTCAACAACATTGATCTGAACGCTGGACAGATCTTTACCATCTTGTGAGTTCAGAAGATGAAAACACACCAGAATCAACCATCCATCCATATATTTGTTAAAGTTAACTTCCCGTTCTTCTGTTAGAATGGTATTAGTACTAAAAAGGATTGGGTATTGAGAACCGGTTCCAACTTGGAACCGTTTCAACAATTATGATTCGAATGGAATGGTTTGGAAAATGTTGGTTTTGAATTTAACAAATTTAAAACGCGCAAGTTTTGGTTTCCATAGCAGCTACCGTACTTCCAGGCACTTATTGTGTTGCAGCCATGGAGTAAGTGGTGCTAAAGTGTGGCTTTATTTAAGTTGAGATTGCCCGGTAATACTGTAAATCACCATTGAATTAATGTAGCATTGCCAGACCTTCCTCCACAGCGCTGCGGAGGAGGGTCCGGGTTGTTCATAAAACATTCTGAGATGGAAGAAAACGTGCTTTGTTTTATTGGCATTTCCTAAAATCATTCACATTCATTTTGGAAGGGGCTAAGTGCCGGACGGAGTAAAACAGCCTCGGGAAGGAACTTGTTTTTGGCGGAACATGTGTAAGTTCAAAAGTTGTTTTAGTCGTATAACAGAAAACTCAGATTGGAGAGATAGTCTAGCTAGCTGTCTGTATTTACCCGGCAGAGATCTGATGAGCAGTTAACCAAAGTCCCCAGAAATCCCGGAAGTGGAAAGTTGTGGATATAGACTTGAATCAAATTAAAATTTTGCATGTGACCCGTTTCAACTCCATCCTTCAAAGAATTGAAAATTGATAAGAACTAGAATCAAAAGGAAGAATTGGAATTGGAATCAGAATTACTAAAATCAAAAAATATATCAGTCAAATGATTATTTCATAATTATTTCTAGGGTGACAGCCACAGCCTCAAGTGTCGGTGCAGCAGGCATCCCGGCCGGCGGCATCATTACCATCGCCATTATCCTGGAGGCCATTGGCCTGCCGACCAACGACCTGTCCCTCATGCTAGCTGTGGACTGGATTGTGTGAGTAAAGCCTGTAAACCCAGTGACACTTACGTTAGAAAACACAGACAGCTGCATTTGATCACGTTGGCACACATTGCCGACATTACAGTGAGAGTAAATGGACCCCAACTGGCATGCCAACAGGGGGAAATGAAGGGAAACAGTTTGAAAAAAATAAAAGCTGGTTGTATTTTCCTCAAGCAATATTGCCTTGGGGTAGTAGTGCAAACTTACACACATCAGCAGGTTAAACAGAAAATACATAAATGCTTTACATCCGTTTCACAAGACAGGCCACAGGTGGTGCAAAGGTCTGGCTTTCAAAAAATGTGTTGTTACGATTCCATGTATTCACTGTTTAGTTAAGTTTATAAATACATACTGTAGGATAAAAAATACTCTTTATCTGCAACCCAAGGCTGGCAATAAATTCCATAACAGTGGAATTTAAAAAAAAAATGGATGTCTTGATATACGACAAGGATATTGGAAATAATTTCTTTACCTAATTGTTACACTGTTACTGCATAACCAAATTAAATCTGTGGATTTCTTTAGTTTTTGGCAGTGATCCAGAATTAAAATCTGTGGAATTAAGCGGCCTGTTTTACTGCTTGTAGTGGTGTGTTGACATTCTGAGTTTTATTGTCATTTTTAAAAATGTGTTCAAAATCTGAAGACAATTCATTGCTGCAGATAAGGAGTAAGTAATGCTCTTTTCAGCCCTTTCTTTTAGTTGTCATTATGAGTAAAATGCTGCTTGTTTAATACTAGGCTTGGAGCGAGGAGGCAGCAGGAGATTTAATAAATTAAAACAGCTACAAAGCTGCAGCTTAAAACAAAAAAGCAGGGATGTAAAAACTGGCAACCAAGATCCAAACAAAATTCAATACACTGAAAACTGAAAAAAGCAAGAAACTACAAGAAACACAACTAGACAGGGAGAACTGCAAGGAATGTCTCAGGAAATGACATCGATCAGACAACAGGCAAAGAAAGAACAGAGACTAAATACACAAGGTAACGAGAACAGTAACAAGGGACCGGTGACAAGTGGGCTGATGAACAGGTGAGACACAGCAGGGCAGTGCAGACAATCACAGAGGAGGGAAAACACACAAGGCAGGAAGCAAGACATGACACAGAAGAAACAACACTAGAAAATAAAACAGGAATCTAAGGCATCAAAAACATACAAGGAGAGAACCTGGAAACCAAAACAGAACTTGACTACAGCAAAGGCAGGTAACAGTGAACGAACAGGGAATGAATTAACAAAATAAAACAGGAAAAACCACAACTGAAACCACAACCCTACAGAAACACAAAGATGATCCATGGTAGTGCTTGGTTACTCTTAATGAGTATACCAGGTGAAAGGTAACTCATAAGTTCAGAACTGATTTTAACCATGTCATGTCATTTTACATGTTTGCTAAAAAGTAGCCCAATCTCAGCTGTCTCTTCTGTCCCCTTTGCATACAGGGATCGTACCACCACAGTGGTGAACGTGGAGGGCGATGCTTTGGGTGCTGGAATCCTCCACCACATCAACCAGAAGGAGATGAAGAAGCAGAAGGAGCAGCAGCAGCAGCCGCAGGAGGAAGGGGAGCTGGCGGAGGTCCTGGTGGAGGTGGTGGCCAAAGTCCAGGCGGAGGCAGAGAACTTGCCATACATCATTCATCAAACCAAAGCCATGCCTGAAGCCATTGAGTCGGTCCTGTGAACTAAACAAGACTTTTTCTTTTGCCCCTGACCTATCGATACTTCTGACTCCAGTATCCATTAAAAAAAGGTCCCTGATGGTTTCTCTTTTGAGGAAAAACAAAGTGCCATAGTAGCAGTCTGCATAGACAGACTCACTGTATCTAGTGCAGCTGTTGACACTTGGTCTCAATAACTGGGTTCCTTAAAACATTCCCACACATGTTGATTTGTCTGATGTACTGTATGAGATGCTCATGGCCATACTTTTTACATTAGAGCATCATCAAGTGCATTTATATGTTTTTATCTTCAGACAGCAAATAGAACGACCAGCATTTACTACAGAGCACTTTCCAAATGCTGACACGTCTCACATATGATTCATCATAACTGAATTACACGTTCAAAAAGCCTGTTCGGGTATGTAATTGCATTTTATTTGTTTAGCTCATTTGTTTTACATTTTTAGCTTAATAGTATTAGGTCCCAGTGTTAAAATGTTTGTATAATTTAGAGAGAGGTTTAACAGGTGTGGCCGGGCTTTTAGGTAATTGCTGACCATCAGCATTAACCTTTCAAATGACAGGTTTAGAATTTGGCCTCATGCAATATGTTTATCTTGTGACACACTGGCCCAGTATGGTAAAGCATTTTGAACATTGGACCATTTGAAATAGTGTTTGCCATGATGGCCTGAAAACCCATTGAATACGTGCTACTATGATACATCCTATTCATGCTTGAGTAAACAGAACATTGGGATTATTTACATAACCATGGAAAAAGACTTCACAAAAAGCCAACTCAAACATGATAAGGTACATCTTAATTACAACTTAACCTGCCTTTGTGTCCCGGCTGATATCAGCATTTTCCAAGCACGCTCCTCTAATTTTGTAATGACAGCAGTTTATAGTTGCTTTACAATTTGTTCCTTGAGTCTGTGTGCTAACAATGGCTACACACTGAACACCCAGCCGTCTCAGCTAGCTAGCTCTCAAAAGTTGCAAAACGCGTCAGTAGTTTTTTGAATTGGGTGAGTAAGCTGTGTTAGCATCTTTCTTATCTATTTGTTACAAAATAATTTCTAACAATACATTAACAATATGATTTATTTATAAACGTAGCTAGTAGATTTGTTGCTAATTGCTTTTGAGAAATATGTTCCCAAGGAGTTGAAATAAGCTAGTTTGTTTTGGGCTTTGTTTGCTAGCTAATGCTATAGTAACACATAAGTTAGCTATGATTAATGCTCAAATTTTTAGCTAATGTTTGCTTAGCTAATATATCAGGTGTTAAGGCTATGTCGTGGTTAGCTGACCTGATATCCGAGTTAGCTAAAAATTGTAACAAACTAAACATATAGTATGAAAAGCTTGAAGTATGGACAAAAAGATTAGCTTCCAGGCAAAACAGAAAAGAAATGAACATCATGAAAACACTCCAGTCTCCCATTTATTGAAGAAAATGTATTCAATGTATGGTTGTTAGTAAGGTCAGTAGTTTAAGAGGAAGAAATCCCAGCCAATCCACAAGGAATTCACTCAAAAAAAAGCTTCATCAACATCAACATAACACACAAATACTGGATCAAAATGCATGATGAGTTCATATCATATTATATACTGTCTCATGATTTTGTGAATTCATCCTTTGATTTTAGAGTGTCATTTCTTAGTAGCCTGGAAGTTATATGATGTGTGTTAGTATCTGTATTTTAATTGTTTTAAAAACTAAAGTAACCAGTTCATGTCACAGGTCCTGGCTTTTCACCAAAACATTGACTATTTTTAATTCAGTTTCTGTGATAAATAATTAGTCCTTCTGTTGTTGCTAAATCATTATAAAGGGAACATTGGGCATTGCCATTATCATGGCTATTTTTTAAAGTGTAGATCTAGGGATAAAACTGTAAGAAATGGATTTGTACCATGCCATTGTTGATGTCCATGCCATATGGTATGGTTTGGCATGAAGAAAACTGCCAAATATCTGATGGTTTAGCAAAAAATGTCTCCCTTTAGGATACAGGACTTGACTGACAAACTGAGCCTGTGCTGTCCTCTAGTGGTGTCAGGCATTAACGTAAAAGTAGCAAACAGGTTGATCTCAAAGATTGGTTGAACCACTTTTGTTTCTGTCTGAAATACTTTAGATAATTCAGCTTGCTTTGTTGAATGATAACTGTGGTAGTTTACCTATTTATTTAAACATGCATAGGGAACAACTGGTGATGAGACTGCTCGGGGCTGAGTCATTTGATGTTATGCTGTATTTTAAAGTGAAGACCAATAAGAGGTGAAAGAACACCATGTATGTGAAGATATGCTTAATGCATGTTGCTGTGCCCTAATGTCTGAGATGCTCATTATGACGTAGTGGTGGGGGTGCTATTTTTTGTTTTAGGATCCTGGTGTGTATGTTGTAACTGTCTGCAATGAAGAAGAAGAAGTAAATTAGTATGTTTGAACATTTCATACACATCATTTGAGATTTAACAGATGTCTTTTTCTAAGCAAACACCTGCTCTGTCAGTGTAAAGCTTTATGACTAGATTTTGTTGAGTATATCTGGTACAATCACATTTAGGAATTGTTTAGGAATAGCTCCTTCCTTGCCTGTGCCATGTCAATGTCTAACACTGTTCAGCTGTCTCTTTGCTGTTGGTCCTGCTGTCTGTCAACATTAAAGGTGATACAGTACATTTTTCATGCAACCCAAATGAAAAGGCTACTGTTTTTGTACTACTTATTATTAGGTCATATCATAATTCAGAGGATTACAAAGGAGGCCTATGTCAACACAAGCGTGTCTGATTACATGATTCTGAATGAAACGGACCCTATAAAAGCTTTCTGCAGAACAAGGCCCATTACCCAGGATTAATTGTAATAATTGTTCCTGACCATCACACATAAGTGTGGGGTTGATAAGCTTGTTGGTTAGGACTTTCTGTATGACTTAGTGATATGTACTGTTGATTCTGGTTTGTGAAAATGTTACAATGTCTGCCAAACTTTACCAGAGCAGGGCATTATATCAGTATTATATCAATATTGTAATAGATATCGTCTTAGCTTTTGGATATCGTCATATCCCCATCTGACATAAATGTTGTCTTTTACTGATTTTAACAGGCTGTATTACAGTAAAGTACATACTAGACTGTTCTAGCTGTTCAAAATTTGGCTGATAGATCAGTTGGTAGGGCGGGCGCCCATATGCATAGGTTAATTCCTCCAACCTGCGGCTCTTTGCTATACGTCATTCCCTCCCTCGCTCTCCCCTTTCATGTCTTTAGCTGTCCTGTTAAAAAATAAAAGCCAAAAATGCCCCCAAATTTTTTTAAATTGCAGGTCATATACATAAAATTATCCTTGGCCAGCAGAGGTTAATTCATAAAAACATAAAGAAACACTTATTTAGAATTTGGACCTCCATTTTGGAGAAACAGAGAAATAGGTTGCTGGATAACTAATGAACTGTAAGGTCTTTTTGACCTGCAAAGATGCTACAAATACATTCAAGACCTCAACACAAGTGTGTCAGGAGGACTTTCTAGTTGGTTGGATGTTTTGCCTGACCTAGCTCTCTGTCCCTGTCTCCAGCCCCTGCTCATGTTCTTTCCGGTCCTGGTCACATGACATCCCCTCCCACCTACACACCTGTTCCTACTTTCCTCAACAGAACTGTATTTTATAACCAGCCTTTTTTCACACATTTTTTTGTCAGATACAGTTTCAAAGTTGCCTTGCTCCTCTTGCTTTTACACTCTAGCATCTGTAATCTGTCTATTATCTGAATTTCCAGCCGTTCCAGAGCAATCCCGGAAGTGGAACGTCGTGGATGTAGAATATTCTTGCCCTAACCCTAACCAATCCCCACTTTTCATGCCTAAACCTAACCACGTCAACACATCTAGCGGATCCAACCTTTACCCTTTACTATCTCTGTTTCTTCAACATGGAGGTCTGAAGTGTTACTTTACTACTTATTATGAGGTAACCTCTGCTGGCTGAGGATTGTTTTTTTTAACCCACAATATGCAATCAGTTAAATTCTGATTTTAACATTATGGCAATGATGACACTGATGCTGTTAATAATAATCATAATAGTAATAGTTACAATGTAAGATTTTCCCTTGACAGCAGTGAGTTGCCCAATGAGCTAGTGGAAGTTTTGCAGAAATATTGACATTTTGAGTCAGAAACATCACCACAGATTGCTTAGTCATACTGAAAGTACTGACCAACAACCTTATCAACTCCACACACAAAAAATGATTAGCCCTTAAAATAGCATCAGTTATTCCTGTGTAATGGGCTTGGTTCTTTCATTCAGCATCATGCAATCAGACACGCTTGTGTTGACATAGGCCTCCTTTGTAATCCTCTGAATAATGATAAGACCTAATAATAAGTAGTACAAAAACAGTAGCCTTTTCATTTGGGTTGCATGAAAAATGTACTGTATCACCTTTAATGTTGACAGACAGCAGGACCAACAGCAAAGAGACAGCTGGACAGTGGACATTGACATGGCTCAACCTTGGTAAATCTGAGGCTCTATTACCTTTGTTGAAACCCCTGACTGTTCCTCTGGCGCCATCATACGGTTGACTTTTGTGGTTAAGGATGACACCTCTCAACAACATGGATGGATTACCATGCGTGCACTTGGGTACAGCCTTTAATGACCATTGTTTCCTGTTTGTGCTGCCTGCTCCATCATCACCATTTTCATTCTGTGATCACTCACAAATGACACTGCAAACCGTTTGAAAACACTGACGGTGGGCTCCTGGGTAGCTCACCTGGTAGAGCGGGCACCCATATATATATAGAGGTTTACTTCTCAAAGCAGCAGCCGCGGGTTTGACTCCGACCTGTGGCCCTTTTGCCGCGTGTTATTCCCCCTCTCTCTTCCCTTTCAAGTCTAAGCTGTCTTATACAAATACCTAAAATGCCCCAAAAAAAAAGAAAACACTGATGGTCACACTTTGTTTTGAAAGTCTAACCCAGGGGTCGGCAACCTTTTTAGTATGAAGTAGTTAAAATGTCCTTGTTGATCAACCATATCAGCAATTAGCCTGCCATCATCTACCGAGCCCACTCAGGCAGTGTTTTTATTTTCCTTCACATTGCGTTCTTTGAAGAAGGCAATGTGTGCTAGCCAATCAGAGGCAGAGTTAGGCAGGTCTTTGGGGAATGCAGATGGGGAAAACGTCAATCAAATTATCGTAAATAACAGGCTTCTGCTAATGGCTGTCAAAGAGGTCATTTGCATATGTATTGCTAGTTTGACATTGGTCGAACTAACCCATACCGCCAATGGCACGTGTTCCTGAGGTTGCTGACCCCTGAGCTAACCTATCAGGTTCCTACTTTTGGGTTATTGCCACAATATTGTCACATATACTGTAGATATTATCTGGATGTGAGAGACAAGATTAGAGGTGAGAAGTGTCTCCAACCCGGTCTCAGGCCAATTTGTGAAAATGTTCACATTATTTTTATTTATTGATTTGTGTACAGGTCACGATTTTCTAGTTTATTACGTGTACAGGTCACGATTTTCGAACATGACCATTTCACGGACTGCCATGACGCCAGGCTGCTCTGGGGGAAAGCAAAAAAAGAATGGCAAAAGGAACCATCACACGCAGGACACAGTAACAACAACAGCATGGTTGTGGTTAGGAAGAGAATAATGGGGGACACGATCCCCGGTCTCCGGTGTGAAAGTCCTGTGTTGTTTGACCTGTCCACCCCACAACCAACCTCCCTGTGTGGATTTTTGACTTTTCAATACTACTCACTACCATAATCGTTCTGTGATCACGAAGGTTTCCCATTGAAATACATTACTTCAAAATTTGTAATCAACACACAAAAATCATAACATTAATGTGACCTGTACACAAATCAATAGATTAAATAACGTGACCAGTTTACAAACTGCCATGACACTGGGGTGTTTAGAGCAGGCGACTAGTGGTGAAGTCAGCGGTGACTGGGGTCCCCGAAGATGATCTTGGTCGTGCCTAGTTTTCTGGTTGTAGATTGGGCTCTGGAACCGGACATTGGTACGGTTGTGTTGCCGTTGGGGGAGCATGGTCGGGATCCACTCTGACACACTGAAGAGATACAAAACAGATCTCTCCTGAGAAGCTTTGCCTTTTCCCTTATCAACAATATCACTTTATTTACAACATGGTAATTGTTTAGCATTCTTTCTCAGTTTTCTTCAAATTCCATCTCCTTTAAATCTTTTCGATCACTACTCCCTACAGGGAAACACACTCGTAGGCATATATATCCTAGCCGCTCTAGCCAAGCTCTCAGATGTCAAAACAGACCCAGAAGTCTTTCACACACGTGTGTATTTAAGTGAAGACTTGTAGATTTTTTAAATTAGGACCACCATTTGACTGTTTCTGAAATGGGCATGCTCAATGAGTTCTTTTCCTTTTAGTACTTTGAAGTATATTTTGATAATCATGCAAGTAAGATTTTGAATGCCGGTCTGAGATTTACCGTTGGTTAATGACGCCATTCATCTGCATGTACGGTAATACAGAAATCAGCAAAAAGAGTTGTTGTCTTTCATCTACATAAACCAAAAATAAATTTTCTGGCTTTTCTCGGTGTAGAAGGCACCAATTAAAAAAAAAAAAAATCACATTTCTACTACATAAATGACCTAATTTATATGTCTGGCGATGAAATATCCCTTTATCTTCGCCCTACTTAAGTGTCCTCTTTGGAGCAGTTGCACAGCACCATCTGCTGGAATGTCAAGTTCATTCAGTTTCTGTAAAAAACTGATCTGAATACATCTACATGAATGAATCTTTACATTAGTTTTTAACCAGGTCGTATAGTTTTGGTTTATCTCTAATTGTTCTTGAAGGTTTTAGTTTTTATTTAGTTACATACTCCATTTTTCACTGCTTATCTTAGTTTTAGTTTACTACAATAACCCTGGTATGGTATTGTGGCTACTGACTACATTCTGCCCTAAGAAAACTGAAAACTTGGTTTGCTTAAAAATGTTGTAGAACAATTAATTGCTTGGTAAATACAGTGTTCATGTACATGTTCTGAAATTCCAGCCATGTACCAAAGTCCCACTGGGATGTTTCTGGCTATTCCTGCCTGTTCTGGGGCCTCATTTATAAACGTGGTGTAGGCCTACACACAAAAGAAGCTGACGCTGCTCCTTACGCAAGATTTGTGATTTATAAAAACAAACTTGATGGGAAAATGTGCGGTCCTCCACTGACACTCTGACCCAGGCGTACGCACAGAAACGGGTGAAATTAAAAACGTGTTAAATTGGAAACAGCGACACCGACAGCAGATGGCTGAAGCACGTGTGAAACTGAGACCATTACATTGGCGCTGTTTGCCATGGTGGCCACACGGGCCTATTTTCTTTGTACCGATCTACACCCGCCAACCACGATGTAAATCAGGAATATCCTGTCTAAAAATGATGTAGAAAAACTAGTCCACGCATTTGTTACTTCTAGGCTGGATTACTGCAATTCTTTATTATCAGGCTGCTCAAAAAGTCTATAAAGACTCTTCAGCTGATCCAGAATGCTGCAGCACGTGTTCTGACAGGAACCAGGAAGAGAGATCACATCTCTCCTGTTTTAGCTTCTCTGCATTGGCTTCCTGTAAAATCCTGAATAGAATTTAAAATCCTTCTTCTTACCTACAAAGCTCTTCATGGTCACGCACCATCTTATCTTAAATAGCTCATAGTACCTTACTACCCCACCAGAGCACTGCGCTCCCAGAATGCAGGGTTACTTGTGGTTCCTAGAGTCTCTAAAAGTAGAATGGGAGCCAGAGCGTTCAGCTATGAGGCTACTCTCCTGTGGAACCAGGTTCCAGTTTGGGTTCGGGAGGCAGACACCGTCTCCACATTTAAGAGTAGGCTTAAGACTTTCCTATTTGATAAAGCTTATAGTTAGGGCTGGCTCAGGAGAGTCCTAAACCATCCCTTAGTTAGGCAGCTTTAGGCCTAGACTGCTGGGGGACTTCCCATGATGCACTGAGCACCTCTGAGCTTCTCGTCATAGTTGTCAGATTCATCTATCATATAATCATTAATCAATAATATAATAAAACTAGAGGGAGGCAGGGCATACATCCCGATCCGGTTGGGGAGAGTTCTAGCCTGACCAGGCTCCTCTCTTTACCCTGTCTCTCTTAGTTATGCTGTAATAGTTTTAGACAGCTGGGGGACTTCCTTTGACACACTGAGCACCTCTCTCCTCTATCTTTCTATCTTTCCATTTGTGTGCATCCATGTCCCAGAAATGCTTGTTACTAACCTAGCTCTGGGGAGTCATTCCCCGGAGTCCTTATGTTCTTTTTTCCCCAGCATGTTTCCTTGGATCAGGGAGGCCAAAATCATGGTAGCAGCTGTTGCCATGGTCCCGCTACACGTCCTGCGATGCCATGTTACATCCTGCTATGCTCTACTGTGCCCTGCTACGTCCTGCTGTGCCTTGTAATGCCGCCCTGCTGTGCCATAAACTACTAGGTTCCATTCTGGGGCCTCTTCTGTTTAACATCTACATGCTTCCACTGGCTCAGATTATGGAAAGCAACAAAATAAGTTACCATAGTTATGCGGACGACACACAAATTTACATAACCTTATCGCCAGGGGACTATAGATACAATACAAATACTGACTAAGTGCATTGAACAAATTAATTAGCTGGATGTGCCAGAACTTTCTGAAATTAAATGAAGGAAAAACTGAGGTGGTTGTATTTGGAGCAAAAGAGGACCGATTAAAAGTCTGCGCTCAGCTTCAAACAACAATGTTAAAAACAACAGCCAAAGCCAGAAATCTTGGTGTAGTCATGGACTCTGACCTGAATTTTAACAGCCACATCAAGACAATTACAAAGTCAGCCTATTATCCCCTTAAGAATATATCAATGGTTAAAGGACTTATGTGTCAACAGGATTTGGACAAACTTGTCCATGCTTTCATCTTCAGTAGACTTGACTACTGTAACGGGGTCTTTACAGGTCTCCCTAAAAAATCAATTAGACAGCTGCAGCTGATTCAGAACGCTCGGGTCCTCACTAAGACCAAGAGACTGGATCACATAACTCCAGTTCTGAAGTCTTTACACTGGCTTCCTGTGCGTCAAAGAATTGATTTCAAAGTGCTTTTGCTAGTTTATAAATCACTAAACGGTTTAGGGCCAAAATACATTTCTGATCTGCTAGTACACTATGACCAAACAGGGGGAAGCAGCATTCAGTTTCTATGCTCCTCATATCTGGAACAAACTCCCAGAAACCTGCAGGTCCGCTGCTACTCTCAGTTCTTTTAAATCATGGCTGAAGACCTTTCTTTTTGATGTTGCCTTTCTTTAAATTATGTTAATTTCTTTAATGTTTAATTTCTTATACTGCACTGTAACTTTTATTCTTGTGTTTTATCTGTTTTTATTATTTATTTTTAACTGTTCATTCTTGTGTTTCTTAACTGTCTTTGTGGAAAGCACTTTGAATTGACCTGTAGCTGAAATGTGCTATACAAATAAAGCTGCCTTGCTTTGCCTTACAAAGAACTACTACAAACTACTATTTTTTGTGACTGTTATTGCCACTCTTCATTCTAACCCCAACCGGTCGTCAGACACTGCCTACCAAGAGCCTGGGTCTGTCCGAGGTTTCTGCCTAAAAGGAAGTTTTTCCTCGCCACTGTCGCACTGTTGCTTGCTCTGGAGGAATCTACTAGAACTGTTGGGTCCTTGTAATTTATGGAGTGTAGTCTAGACCTACTCTATCTGTAAAGTATCTATAGATAACTCTACTTTATCATGTAAGCTATTGATACGGATCCTATTTAAAGTGGCTACTGTGGCTACAATAATCTGATGACGGAAGGAATAAAAGATTTGGAGTAATGATTAGTGTATATATGTACTGTATGTAGGATTGCTTTCATTTTATTTTCACGTGCATCTGTTGGCATGTGCTCATTTTTAGCTTACATTTAAGGTAACATCTACATATTTATTTAATTTATCACAGCCAGTGAATGCAGAAAGTTAAATTGGGTGGAATATCTAGCATATATATTAAATATAATTAAATAATTTAGTTTAGGCTATGCATAGTGCCTAGACCTGCCAACAAATGCTTATTGTTAGAAGAAAACAAAACAATCCTCAAACCGATAGACCACTACTGACCTCCATCTCACCGGCTCCCTCAGAATCAACTGCCCTACCAATCTCCTGCTTCTCTTTCTCTCTGCTGAAATATCTTCCAATATCCATCTCATCTGCTCAATGAATTGAAGGATTCAACGGTACAATAGCATTAACAGGCACCCTACGGCATTTAGTAATCAGTGACACAACATCCTATGGGGATTGATATTGTTTTAGAATAGGCCTACTAGAGATATTATCGCTATCGATAATAGCTATATTATTGGCAAAGAATAAAGAGTTGTGATTAGCTTGCTAAGTTAACCATTTCTTGTATTTTGTTCGTTCACTTAAGCTAGACTATAGTTTTCCATAGCAATCCAAAATATAGCTAAAAGTAAGCAGGTAATTAATGAGACAAGATGAATCCTCCAGTTACTTGCAACGCTCCGGTCTGCAACACTCTGACAGCTGCCAGTTCACACCAATGCACCGAGACAGGGCGGTGCATCATCTTGATAGCACACCTACTCTTTGTACTTCTGTCTAACTTTGGACTTTCCGGCTATTTTTTTTTTAGCTATCATTTGTTGGGTCTATGTGAATGAGGATACAATTATTGATAAATCAAATTGTTATTGTTGTTCTTAGTATCATTTAGGGTTGCTTAGGAACATTTTGGGGTAGCTCCCTCCCCCCTATAATAGGCCTAACAACGTCCCTGCTTGGCTATTAAAACTGACTCTGAGATAGAGGAGGGTGTGTCTCTCAACATTTCATTGATTACAGCATGGGGACTTATAACCAACTCTTCCCACTGCATCTCCTCTCCACAGCTACTCTAGATCTGTCCTTTGATCCATCTTGTTGGCGGATGTTTTGTATGCTGTCTCTGCAAAGACAAAGAACTTGCCCTTCAACAGTGCCAAGGCTGTGATGGGCAAAACAAATTTGTTTTCTTTCACTGAAGTCTTCCAGAAGAATGTGTTTGACCCCCTTTTGCTTCAGAACTGCCTTAATTCTACGTGGCATTGATTCAACAAGGTGCTGAAAGCATTCGTTAGAAATGTTGGCCCATATTGATAGGATAGCATCTTGCAGTTGATAGAGATTTATGGGATGCATATCCAGGGCACAAAGCTCCCGTTACACCACATCCCAAAGATGCTCTATTGGGTTGAGATCTGGTGACTGTGGGGGGCATTTTAGTACAGTGAACTCATTGTCATGTTCAAGAAACCAATTTGAAATGATTGGAGCTTTGTGACACGGTGCATTATCCTGCTGGAAGTAACCATCAGAGGATGGGTACATGGTGGCCATAAAGGGATGGACATGGTCAGAAACAATGCTCAGGTAGGCCGTGGCATTTAAACAGAGATGGCAAAAGTACTCACTTTCCGTACTTAAGTGGAAGTACAGATACTTGTGTTAAAAATACATATATATATAAATATATATAAATACTTCTTTACTCAAGTAAAAGTAACAAAGTATAGGGTTGGAAATTTACTTAAAGTATAAAAGTAAAAGTAACCTTGCGAATGACAACCATCTTTAATGCAAAGCTACCCGGAGCACACATATGTTACTAGAGAGCATGCTGAGAAACTTCAGTGGACATGGAGAACACGGTCTTTATATGGCAATGGCTACATTTTAAATGGATGTCTGCCAATGGGCCTAAACATAACATATATGATTATTATCACAGAAACTGGGACTCCAGGTTAATAACATTCTGACTGAGCAGCAAGATATGAATTCAGTTGTAATTCTGTGAGAATTCACAGATCCAGTTTGTATTTTTAATCTTCCCCTCTATATGTATGGGTGTGTGCTCAAATATGGCTTCTGGAAAGAAAATAGAGGATAAAATATGAATGACTAAACAGACATTAATGAAGTTCCCCAGCACATTGGCCAGGAGTCCTTCTTGATGCCTATCTCTCTCAGATAAGGCCAAGGATGATGGGACTGTCTTGCTGCTTTTCTGCCGGATCTCTGTTTTCTTCCTTTTTAATCATGTCGCCATTCATACTACTGGCTAACGTTAGCGCCATCAAGCCGCAATAATTTGCTGTGAATTAATGCAGAATGCTGAATCTGTTGAGTTGTCTTAGTTGTGCGTCAAATGCAACGTACAGTAGATATATTCCCATCCATTTAGATTGAATATGGTATTGATGACGTAAACAATAATAACGATTACAGTGAAATGATGTGAAAGTTGAGGACTTGATTAGGACTGTATTAAAGCTGATTCTGGTTTCCATCGCCCCAGGTGTGTCTGTTAAAACACAGACGGAGACAACTTCTCTCTAGCTAAGTTTCCAACCACTTATCAATTGAATTACAGTATCTGAAGTTTGGTTAAAAAAAACTCATGCGAATAAAGTTTCAATTTCAATTTTATTTATAGTATCAATTCATAACAAGAGTTATCTCGAGACCACACTCCATAATTTACAAGGAACCAACAGTTCTAGTAGTTTCCTCCAGAGCAAGCAACAGTGTGACAGTGGCGAGGAAAAACTCCCTTTTAGGCAGAAACCTCGGACAGACCCAGGCTCTTGGTGGGCGGTGTCTGACGGGCCGGTTGGGGTTAGAATGAAGAATGGCAATAACAAAAATAGAAAAAATAGTAGTTTGTAGTAGTTCTTTGTAGTAGTTCATGGCATAGCAGGACGTAGCAGGATGAACACGGCATCGCAGGACGTGTAGCGGGACCATGGCAACAGCTGCTACCCTGATTTTGGAGCCTCCCTGATCCAAGGAAACATGCTGGGGAAAAAGAACATAAGGACTCCGGGGAATGACTCCCCAGAGCTAGGTTAGTAACAAGCATTTCTGGGACATGGATGCACGTAAATGGAAAGATAGAAAGATAGAAGAGAGAGGAGCTCAGTGTGACAAAGGAAGTCTCCCAGCTGTCTAAAACTATTACAGCATAACTAAGAGAGACAGGGTAAAGAGAGGAGCCTGGTCAGGCTAGAACTCTCCCCAACCGGATCGGGCTGTATGCCAAGTCTCCCTCTAGTTTTATTATATTCTGGATTATATGATAGATAGATCTGACAACTATGACGAGAAGCAGGTGGGCCGGGTTAGGCGGACGCTGCGACTCCTCACTCCCTAACAATATTCAATTCTATACTCTAACTATAAGCTTTATCAAAAAGGAAAGTCTTAAGTCTAATCTTAAATGTGGAGACGGTGTCTGCCTCCTGAACCCAAACTGGAACCTGGTTCCACAGGAGAGGAGCCTGATAGCTGAACGCTGGTGAAAAGCTGGTGAAACTGTTGATGCTTCATTAAGATCAACGTGCAACCTAGCTAACAGGTGAAGAACACATCACTAGCTAACTTCCTTTAAATGTGCACTATAGACCAACAATAGGCTTAAGTGAACTGAAAACATGAGTTATACGATACAGTTCTCAAAGAGGCACACACACAATCTCAGCTGATTGTCCTCCAGACATTTAGTCTTTTTTCTCTGTGTGGCGCGCGCACCCGAACGTGGTGTGAGGCGTGTGTCCGCGCTATTCTTTGACTTGACAACCTCTTGTACAAAACTAAAGTAACGAGCCAATTTTGTAAAATGTAAGGAGTAAAAAGTACCGATATTTGTGTTAAAATGTAAGAAGTAGAAGTAAAAAGTCACCACAAAAATAAATAGTAAAGTAAAAATATCTGAAAAATCTACTTTAGTACAGTAACAAAGTATTTGTACTTGGCCTAAAGTGTGCCAAGAAAACATCCCCCACACCATTACACCACCACCACCAGCCTGCACAGTGGTAACAAGGCATGATGGATCCATGTTCTCAATCTGTTTACGTCAAATTCTGACTCTACCATCTGTATGTCTCAACAGAAATCAAGACTCATCATACCAGGCAACATTTTTCCAGTCTTCAACTGTCCAATTTTGGTGGGCTCTTGCAAATTGTAGCCTCTTTTTCCTATTTGTACTGGAGATGAGTGGTACCCGGTGGGGTCTTCTGCTGTTGTAGCCCATCCGCCTCAAGGTTGAGTGTGTTGTGGCTTCACAAATGCTTTGCTGCATACCTCGGTTGTAACAAGTGGTTATTTAAGTCAAAGTTGCTCTTCTATCAGCTTGATGCAGTCGGCCCATTCTCCTCTGACCTCTAGTATCAACAAGGCATTTTCGCCCACAGGACTGCCGCATACTGGATATTTTTCCCTTTTCACACCATTCTTTGTAAACCCTAGAAATGGTTGTGCGTGAAAATCCCAGTAACTGAGCAGATTATGAAATACTCAGACCGGCCCGTCTGGCACCAACAACCATGCCACGCTCTTTCCCATTCTGACATTCAGTTTGGAGTTCAGGAGATTGTCTTGACCAGGACCACACCCCTAAATGCATTGAAGCAACTGCCATGTGATTGGTTGCTTAGATAATTGCATTAACGAGAAATTGAACAGGTGTTCCTAATAATCCTTTAGGTGAGTGTATATATTATTGTAAAGTTACATTAATTGAAAATCTGCAGTTCTGCAACACTATATATTGTATAAAGCACCAGGATTCATATTGGAGCGTAACTATGTAAGATATTTTCTCAAAAAAAATCTTATATAAATATTTCAGCCTGTTGATGTACCTATCGACCATGCTGTTGCAGGAGTTATTAACCACAGTTGTTGATGCTGTTACACTGATGTCTTTCTTCCACTTAGTTGTGTCTGCTAATCTATTTGAGGACCTTCTGTCAGCACATTAGTCTGTTTTAAGATGAGTCACATACATATATGTTACAATCTATATTTACAAATGCTTTTTATTACCAAAATGTACACATCACTAAGAATGTGTTGCGTGCATGTGGAGTCTGGTGTGTGTGAGCTAGGGTTCCAGCTCCATTTCATATACCGCAATCAACCTCTGCTTTATATACCTTGTGAGTCTTCCACTCTGCATCAGATCACAGTCACGACGACCACAGTTAGTCTCACTCATGACTAACCTTGCTATCTGTTGAGTTATTTGTGTATTTGCCTCTCCTTATCCTTTTTTTGTGCCTCAGCTGCCATTGGAACCTGACTCCTGCTATCCACTGGACCCCCCCACTGGCCGGATTACTGTCTTCCTCTAACGGACCTGACTCTGGAACTCTGTTCACCCTGGAAACCTGGACTTGCTTTTCCCCCTCGGAAACTTAGACTTGATAATTGAGTATTTAAAATAAACTTGTTAATTCACCCTCCTGGCTCTGCGTTCTGTCTGTATTTGGGTCTGGTTACCACTTCAGAAGTATGTATTAGGCATATCATTTATATATTTCATTGTATGTAGCCTATGTTTTATTGTATTTAAACTGTTAGAATTAGATCTTGACATTGCATGTCCTTGTATAGTTTTTAGTTTTCATACTTTTAAAATGTCAGTGCAGTACACTGTAACAAATTTCTGTAAATTCTACAGCTAAATTTTACAGTAACTTCTTGTTTTGTCATTTTACAATGTTTAGCTGTATATTGCAATGCATTATGGGTCAAAACACTATTACAGTAGTTGACAGCTTTTTTCCATAATAAATTACAGGCATATTTGCGCTTGACTGTAAATGATGCAGTACAGGTACAGTTATTTACTGTTGAATGCGTTGCACGAGGCAGTTGCTTTACACAAGACCTTGATGGTGGATTGCAGAGGAGCAGCCACATTCCCCTCCACTCAGCCACAATACGTAAGTATGCTTTTATGAATAACCTACATAATTAAATTGTGGTTTAACTTGTTAATGCTGGTTGAAATAACCTAAGTTGACCGTGTTTCAGTCTAGTGCAGGCCCCACAATAAAGTTCACTATAGCTAGCTAGCTAACATTAGCTGGAGACTTTTCAGAAGGAATTTTGAACAAACAATCCCAGGCGAAGCAGTTTAATGCTAAAGTTAAGGAAAGTGCAGTGGGTGTAATGTTAGCGTTGGCGGTTAACCCTTTTTATATTTATTTCATTTTGAACTAAGCCTAGTAGTGGACTTCACCGTCTGTGTTGTAACGTTAATGTTAACGTCACGCAGGCAAGCAGCAGAAGTTGCTACAGGACGGTCTGGCGCCACGGAGTCGGGTCTTTGGTAAGTAACATTAGCCTAACGTCACAATGTTTTATTTAGCTAGCTATATGTGACTGTCTGACTGTACATTTCTTCACCGTTCTAGCTAACACTAGCAAACTGAAGTCAACTTTAGTGAAAAAAGGCATCTAGCTTATCCGCATCGACTGCAGATCAGGCTGCAGACGGCCCATTAACGTTGATACAAAAGTCCCGTTTAAAACATTCGTCATTAATGTTAATGATAGCTGGGTGAAAAAAGGCTCGACTATTTTCTAAGGGGTCCCTTGACCTCTTAATTAAAAATTAAAGAAATTCGAATGATAACGGGATGTGAGGCACCCACGAGTCTTCCCTTAACAGACTTTTTGATAATCCCAGATGCAGTTTATGTCATGCAGTGCATATTGTTATTGTCACCTGTAATAAAAGGGTGTATTTAAATATTTCAGCAGAGTGGGGTCCCTAAACAGCCTTGGCGGTGCATGAATTTAGTCTAACTATAAAACTGAGACTGTTGTGGACTCTTAAATGTGTGATGAATTCTTAAATCTTGTCAAACGTTTTTGGCAACAATGAAATAATTTATTTTCTATAGTGTATCTCAAGTCTTGGTGGCTTAATGTGGTATTTTGGTTGTAACTTGACCATTTTTTAAAATAATTTCTTGAGTGGCCAATAATGGTTAAATTTAACAGAGAAAAAAAAACAGCGATGGAAATATATGATGGGCATGTGAGTGTATAAGGGCTTATACACTCAACTTTCAACATTAAAATAGGCACCTAACACACTGTTTATTACAGATGTTACAATCCAACATAACGTTTGTTTTTCAACTTTTGTATTGTTTAGCCTAGCTACAGTGAGGAGAACCATCCTAAAGGGATTGCTGCACAGTGATCAACAACATACAGCTGAAGACGATTTTCAGGTAAAAACATTAATGCGATTATGCCTGAATGTGTAATAATGTTTTGTGGCATTTCTAAATGTGACAGTTTGGGTGTTGGTAGTGAAGCACTAGTCTTCAGGGTTGTTTATATAATTAATGGCACATAAGTGATTGAATTTTGTCAGATTATATCTACAAATCTGAAGGAGTTTGTTAGTCATGTAAATGGCCATATACAGTTGTGTTTCAACACCCATCCCATGGTCTTGATTGTAATCAGTTGTAAAGCATTGCAAAGACAGACGCTAATGAGGACACACATTAGTTTAATGTGGATATTTTATGTGGAAGGCAACAGAAAAAAATGTGTATGTAAACGATTTGTTTTTTTATGTTTAGGTGAACTGCTCACAGCAGCAACCGTTTGGATGCTGAGCAGGTGGTTGTGCCTCCACATCCCAACTACGAGGCTGAGATGAGCAGCTTTGTTTTTGAGCGACTACATCTTTAATCTGGTGTACCAGGAGCAAGCATGTAGCACACTGAAATTCATTCAAAGGTAACTATGTGCTTGAAGTAGAATGTGGTTGATCATTATTTTGTAGAGTTTGCTATTATGAGTAACAGAGATTTTATTTTGCTTTAAGTGTAATTACAGAAAATCACTTTAAAATGATTTTTGAGCTTATAAAAAGGGTAAGTTAGCAGTTATTTACCTAAATGCTTTAAATCATTACAGAACCAATTCCATTTATAGTAAATGGCATTCATTCTGAAAGCTGTTAAACTGTTTTGTTGTTTTTCAAACATTGACTATAAAGATCTATTTGATTATACATTTAGAAAAGTAGTTCTGCATTGTAAACTGCGCATTTAGGTGAATAAACTACAAACTTGTTCTTTTTTTATTGCATTCACAAGAAATCCTAGATGAAAGTTCATTTTACAGTTATGCATGATTTTCTATGCCCACCCTGCCCCAACCTTCCCCACTATGGCGAGTGAGGCTCAAAGCAAACAAACAAAAAAGGATCTGTATGCATCTTTATACATACACACCCGCATGCATATACACATATACACACCCACATACAGATTTGCACAGCCGGATGTATTTTGCACTCTCTTGTAGAGCAGTTAAGGCACTTTTTCATGAAGTTTATTTGCATGTGATTTTGTGATTTCAGATGCTTCATTGGACTGAATCCTTCAAGTGATACCAAGACAACAAAGGTACAGGAGAAAAAGAGGAACTACCCTTTAACCCTCGCATCTCCTCTCTACTCAACGGGAGGTAGGGGGAGAGGGAGACGTCAACAAATGACAAAAAGCAACACAGAAGGTTCCTCGAAATGCTCTCCAAGAATCAGTTCACTAATTAAACACGGAGCACACCGAACAGACTTGAGTCACCGACCTCGCCAGACCGTCCAACGGTCGATTATCGGGTTGGTTCTATCATGGTCACAATGAGCTCTTAAGAAAAATAGAAGTTACCTTCTGAAAACATACAGTATTGTTACACTGTGTTGCGTTTTAATAATAAAATGTCATGATTTTACATCTCGGACTCTTGTTTATTTTAAAGTTGAAGAGAATCTAATGCAATGGTTTTTGGATTAAAAGCAAGCGTGGTCTTATTTAAAACACTTTACAATAGGCATCAGCAAAGCTGCGAATGTAAAAAACTAAATTAACTGTAGTTTTCTTTTTTAAACAACGTATTGTATTGTCAAATATTTACATCTTTTTGCTGGATACTTGAGTTGCCAGCAAAAAGCTGTAAATATTTCACAATACAATATGTTGTTGTAAAAAAAGATTTACAACAACATATTGTATTGTGAAGTATTTACAGATATTACCTGGCAACTCGAGTTGCCAGGTAATATCTGTAATTTAAAAAGAATACAAGATAATGTTGTAAACTAAATTACAATAAAATATTGTTTTCCTTTAAAAAAAAAACATTGCTGTAATTTATGTACAACAATAACCTGTAAAAGAAATACTGTATTATACTGTAATTATTTTTACAGTTATTAACAGTAACTAATAGTAATTTTACAAGATTTTGCTGGCAACTTTTTTGCCAGGTGTTTACTGTAAAATCTACAGTCAAATTCGTTACAGTGTAAATATTGGGTTTCTGTAAATAACATCACAGAGTACGGTCTAGACCTGCTCTTTTATGAAAAGCGTTGTGAGTAAGGGTGCTCCGATTGATCGGTCACCGATCGTTATCGGCCGATAAAGGCTTTAAATAGTTTGATCGGTGGTCTCCTTAAAGGCCGATCAGATGGGCCGAGGAGACGCACCACTCGTGAGAAAAGAAATTGTACGCGCACCGGTCTGGCAGTTGTACAAGGAAAAAGACAACACATTAGCGATTTGCAACGTGTGTGCCAAGGAAATTCCAAAGTTAGTTAGCACTACGGGAGAGAGAGAGAGAGAGAGAGAGATTGCACTAGTTGACACCCTAATGAAGGACATCACATCAATCAGCTTCACAAGTGACATTTGGAGTCCAGATGTACGTCCCATGTCCATGTTGAGCCTAACTGCGCAGTTTATTAATCAAAACTTTGAATTAAAAAGAGTTTTCGGCATCACACACCGCGGAGGCTCTTGCTACCGCATTCAGCAACATGTTTCGCGCATGGGGAATCCCGAAGGTAAAAGTACACATTCTAACGGATACTGCCAAGAGCCTGGTAAAGGCCATGAGGGATGCAGTTCTACCCAGCCTGCCGTGCATGGCTCATACACGGCAGCTTGCCGTTGCCGACGGAGTTTTATCACAACGCTGCTATAACAGCCTGTGGAAGACGCATCGTCTGTCATTTCAAACATTCACAGCTTGCCTACTCTCGACTTCAAAATATTCTGAAGCAACTTGGCCAGCCTATTAAGAGGCTACAACAGGGTGTATCCACCAGGTGGAACAGTACCGTTAATATAAAAACTTCGAAAGCCACGTTGTTGGAAGTGGTCCAGAACAGATTCAGTGACATTCAATCAAAGCGCCTGTATACCATCGCAATAGTGCTCGATCCGAGGTGAGAACTTCATTCACACATTTCTCTCTCTCTCTCTCTGTGTCTCCAGTTGTGTTGCTGTCAGAGAATGAAACTATATTTAAATAATGTCAATATTAATTGAATATATTGAATTCTCTGAGCTCTAAGCTGTTTAAGATGTTTCTAACAGGATTCAGAATGTTGAAAGTTTCCTGTCAATAAAAGTAAACAGTTGACAATTCACAATACATTATCTTCTGTTAATTTTAATACATATAAATTGTTAAGACTATTAAAATTTTGTATATAACAGGGTAAATAGAAGGCTTCAAATAGACCCAGTGATCGGTATCAATCAATACTGCTTTCAGCAATCGGTGATAGGCCCCAAAAATCTTGATCGGAGCACCCTTAGTTGTGAGATAACTGTTATGATTTGGTGATATATAAATAAAATTGAATTGAAATTGAATTAAATATCAGGTTAATCATTACATTGAATAAGTTTGTTCCCTTTGCAATTTGTGATCATACTTTTGTTATAAATTTACAGATTACACAGATTAAACAGCACCGAGTGCATTTTCAATTACACACCATTACCAATGTCTTCTTGTATGACTACAATACTGGATGCTCCTATAGTTACTTCAGAAAAAAACAAATGTAGCTCTAGAAAGACCTTTTATTGCACATTGAATATTTCTAAGATTATGTTGAAAATTTAATTAAATAATATATTTGACCTTTTACAATCCAGTGTAAATTCCACACATAAAACATTGCTGTGGGTTAAGGTAAAGGCAAACTTAACTGTCACAAGACATGTCTACATAAGAAAAAGAAGTAGTTGAATCTCTAGTGCCACATTGTTGGTAGCTGCTTCCTTCCTGGGACGAGGTTGACGCCCTCGACATCTCTCAGGTAATTCTTGCCACAGTGTAGGGACTGGAAAAAGAAAGGGAGAAGGCTCTTCCACTGCAGATCACCCCAGGCGAACCAATAGATGTAGACAGCTCAGCTTTAATGCCAAGTTCGTCCCCATGGTCTTTGCCTAGTTGTCTCCAATGATCCAGACTGTTGCTGGATGGAAACACATTGTAATAGTGAGAGAAGTCTGATATTTAAGCTACAGACAAAAAGGATAAATAAACAGCACTCTTAATTACGCACAGTTATTTGAAAATGCATTAATACCTCAGCTTAGTTATACAGAACAAGTCTGATAAAAGTTTAATATTGTACAATACTACACTATACTACTACTACTACTACTATTAGTTATTAGTACTGCTTACTTCAGGGGCATTGGGGCATATATATATATATTAATATATGCACATTAGCATGTAACTGTACTTCATTACTTATCTAGGAGAATACACACGAATCAACAACAGTCTATTGATCCTTAGTGTAACTGTAACTTATTTGTGCTAACATTAGCTCTTAACAGTGTGTCAAAGCTAAATGCGCCAACTACAGACTGACAAGGAAAACACTAGCACGACATTATCAATGCATTATGGTTATTGCAGTTAACCAAACGTTATAAGAAACTTGGTTATACATGTGCTAATAGTTAACGTTAGATAATGATAAGCACTGACAATCCTCATTTTGCTGACACTACGTTTAAATAAAAAGTAAACTTTGATTTGCAGAAAATTAACATTAGCTAGTTTTACCATAGATGAGTGGCAAGCTAACGATACACACAATTTACATGGTAACTTCAGATACATTTATTTTACAATGTAACTCCTCTTATATGTAATACATTTATTAAATACCTTTAGTGACTTACTACTTTCTACTTACTAGTTACTACTTACAAAATCTCATCAACAGATTATCATTAAAGATAAAACTTTAATGAATGTAAGTCTTTCATTTGTAACAGATAGTTTCTACACTGTGGTATTATTTTTACTTAAATTAAAGATCTGGGTACTCCTTTACCATCAGGTTTCAGTAAGGATTATGTAAAGTATAAAGCATCCACCAATTTCTTCCAAGATGCAAGTGAAGTTATAAACCAGACACGTTGACAAAGCGAACTCTGTTGCCAGAAAAACGATAACATCAGTTTTTCAGCAAAGTATAGTGTTGATCCCATTTCTTTACCCAAACGATTCCAACCAGAAAGTACATTTATGCCTACTAACTAGCTAGATAGGTAGACAAAACCAAGCCTGAAACATGGATAAGGTCGTAACGTTGAGTTTTACTTTTTTGACAGAATAAAAGACTTGATAATAGCCTACTAATACATACGTGGTTCATTATTTTAAAAACACAAAAGTGTATTTATTTTGTGGGAAAACAACCATACCTACGTTGAGTGTTTTGAATTACGTTAATATTAACGTTAGTTAACAAATTAAGTAAATCAGTGGTGTCTATTTTGTGTGCATGGAGTTTGGCCATTTTATTGTTATTATATGGCAGTATCCATTGCATTTTCTCGTGGTCTGTTATTTATTGTGGTTCTGACTCTTGTACAGCTCGTCTTTACCGTTAATGATTATGTTTTGACATTTTCTAAAACAAATTTGTCATTTAATATTTTTGGATCATTAAGGCACGTGTCACCTAGCTAGCTAATATGCTAGCACCTGTGTACAACAGTTGTTAAAATTGTAATTTCAGAGACTTTAGAGGTGAGATGATTTCTACAATAACTTAAGCTTTTTACATGAGATTCTAAGCTTGAGGATGCAGTGGATCCAAGTGTACTTTTATTGAAATATGTTGCCTCAAGTTAAAATGGCAAGGATAAGATTTGCTTCTTGCAATAACCCACTGCTTTAGGGACTTTTACAGTGTGGTCTACACATGATAACATGATAACATAATATTTTCTTACTGCTTTTGGAACATCAAAAACAACAATGTGCTTGATGTACGTTTTAACAGTAATTACCCTAAATATGGGATTCTTTTCTTTTTTTAGAACATTTTGCATTTGTAAACACAAACTAAATGTGCCCAAGTTGATTTCCTGTTGCACACCATATGACAGAAAGTCATCCTGGCTGTTGCCTAGCAATGGAATGCCATTGAAACTGGCATCACTCATTCTAATTTATTAAAATTCTTTAAATGATTCATTATGATGTCATAATGGCCCTAATGGGCCACATTCTAAACAGAACAGACTGACAGAAATTCACATTCACTCCCTGACCTTAGGTATCACAGCCTGATAGAGAAGGTCTTGCCAAATATTAACAAAGAAGACTTGTTATTTAGAGAAACATCCATCACCTGCGAAGATGTTTTGCGGACTTTGCAGACAAAAGAAGGTATTCACCTAATTAACTATTTGTTTGACTGCGCATTGAGAGGATCGGCACTGAATTTTGATGATTGTCATGTTTTTTAATTATATTTTTCCGTAAAGCAGCTGATTATGTGTCTGTCATATTTATCACATGTGGTTTAATATATTTTAAACAGATTAAATGTGAAGATGATGAGGAAGTTGGAGAAAAGCAGTTCTCCAGCCTACAGAGGAGGTAAGATGGTCACTTTATTATAGACTCAGGGTCCAGATAAAAGACAAAACATCATATAGAAAGAAATACATAAAAAGCACAATAAATTACTAACAAAAGCAAAAGTACATGGGTCGAAACAAGATATACAAATGAGAGTCCTAAAAAGAGACCATTATACCATTGTCTCTTCAGTGTGTAATGTTGAACATTATGGTTGCATAGGCCAAGATAACAAATTTTCAGTCAAATTTTAGGAAATACATTTATAGCCTATGAGGTTTCTTAAGACAGTTTGTGAAGTATTCCTTCCTGGGACAAACATTTCACTTGTACTACACCATCTAGGTCTTTTCAGTAATATTCTCATAGCATCAATATGAGCTACTTTAAATCTGTTACTGCAGTTTAACCAAAAGTGTGCAATATGCTCTGAACAGAGACATCTTCACTCCATCATCTGTACACATGCTAAACTTGTGTAAGAGATTGTTTGCCTGTGATATAAATATCCTAATTTGTTCAGTAATAAAATGTCCAATATATTTTACCTTATTACAGACACTGAGATTATTATTAGACAATTTTAAATCTGGACATTCATCCTCTTTGTCTAGAATTACCTAAGCGGCCTACTTTACCAGTTTGTCCTTAATAACTGGCACTTAAAAGAACAGACAACATTGAGTTGCTATCCTCAAACTGGCATATGTAAGACGATCAGCAGAAAGCAACTCCTTTTTAATAACTTGGTGCACCTCATGTGACATGTGACACTATTGAATCCTTGCTTTCAATATTGTCAACACTGTTGTTGATAATGGATCATAAATATATTAATATTCATCTTCTTGTTTATTAATATTTGTTTTATCATGTATGCCATTTTTATTCAATTCGTTAAAAAATCTTTATTGTCACAATTGTCTAAATACTTTTCTATTACTTCATACTTTAATACTTTCTTTATATTTCCTGAAGATCCAAAATTCAATAATGTAAGAAGTCAAGTTCAGTATACAGTTGAATAATCATCTGCATTTTCTCTTTGTTATCAGAGTCAATGTTCATGAGGACACCACTGTTTCAGCTCCCCCTGAGGCTCTGAAGGTAAAAGCCAAGACAGCTTCCTTGTGGCGTAGGTTGTTCTGTTGTAAGGTAGGTTTATCAGAGCTGAATATTGGAATATATATATCCACTGACCAAACTGGTGCAGCCATATGTGTCTCTTATCTGTGTTTAACTGGGTTTATGTTCGTATCCCTAACAGAAAACCGTAAAAGAAGATGTGTCAAGCCATAAACCTGCCATCTTCTGCCACAGAAAAGACGTAAACGATTTGAGTTGATTGATTTTTTAAATTTGTTTTATTAAGATGTTCCCTTCTTTTGGCTTTAGAAGAACAAATGTCAGGAAGATGTACCGATCAATTAATCCTGCATTGACCCATTTAACAGAACTGGTCATTATAGGTTACACAAAATGACTTGAAATATCTTTACTAAATTACATGAATGTTGCAGGGTTCATTTTCCAATAAATTTGCGCTTATTAATTGTTGAACATTTAAACTGTTATCCATTGTATACGATGTTGTTGGGTATCACAAAACGGAAAATAACACGAAAAGGTAAGAACTATTTTACAGCAGTTTGCCTTTCCCCTACAATGCATTGCATGACGTCAAGTTGGGGAGACGACAGACCAGCACACCTAGAGAGACCCTTGAGAGTGACGAGAAATCGAGAACAAGTGTAAGTAAGAGTGTTCAGCAGTAGATAGCTCAGATTATAGATAAATACACACACACATATATATATATATATATATATATATATATATATATATATATATATATATATATATATATATATATATATATATATATATAGCTAGACAGTGACAATTTGTACGTTTTAGATGGGCAATTTTTTCAATGACGTCCGTCGTCACCAAGAACTCCAAGATCTGCAGCATGCATTTCCGGGAGGAGGATTACAACCCAGGGGATATCAATATGATTTGTCTCGGGTTGAAGAGGCTGAGCCAGCTTTGCTTGCCCTTAGGGATGAGCCAGATACTCGGCTGAAACGAGTATCCGGTACAGATAAAGTACTATGCGAGTCAATATCTGTACTCGGATTGAATAAAACTCCCCATTGACTGTGTCTGCGTTATGTGATAGGCTAGTCACAGTGCCAGTCACAGCGCCCCTCCCCTACAATATTCTGTGATAGGCTAGTGTTAGAATTTTCAAACTAACGTTGTGTTCTTTTAGATCTCTGAGGAAGGAGGCTCGGGGTCGAATTGAGAATTACAAAAAGGTTTAATGCAACAGAATGATGAGGATGATGAGACAAAGACAATAAGACAAAGACAAAACATAATAACACTGCAGCTGACAGCGGACTGGATCCACGCTTCCCCCTGACGGAGTCACGTGAATGCAGTCTCGAATATCCATAAATCACACTCATTTATGCCCTGCACCTGGGGGTGGTTCCTTTTCACCTGGTGCATTCAAATCCATTCTCATTGGTTTGTTGTTGTCATGACAGCATGTCGAGTGCATCTTCGCTGTCCAATGAGAGTAAACATGGCTCTAAACTCTGCCCCTTTGGGGGTCGTTTGTGGTTACAGATCCAAATGGGTCTGTCATGTAAATGTGAAACTCGGACATCAATACAGTTAATCAACATTGTATTGTCTTAGCCTAGACTAAGACCCCAGGGGGCTGGAGACAGCAGGCCACCTTTTGTTGCGTAGCAGAAAACCCCTTTCCATGTTAAATGCCAGACTTAACCTGTGGTTCTTTACATTCAGAGGAAAAGAGGGGGAAAATGGGGGACAGAGGTATGCATAATTTTCTAACCTGGCTCCTTCAGACATTTTAACTGTTTTTAAAACTCAACAATGGTCCCAGCGCCCCTCCCTACACACATACAGATTCCTTCTGCTGTTGTCCGGCCGGCTCTGCTCACTCACACACACTCAGAATACGGAGAAGTGAACGCAGCTCTCTCCCTCTCCCACAGTCACTCAGGTCCGCGGGTCTTTTCCGTTAACAATTAAGGGTTTCTTCAAGCTTCAGGTTTGTTTTTTACTTCGGTTCGAACTAGTACTTAGTAACCAGTAGATTTCTGGTAAACGTGGGGTTTGTTCAGACATGGTGATGGTAGAATGCGACTCGCGTTGCGTCTCTGCCTGTCAGAGTTTTTTTTTTTTTTTTTCAAACTGCCTGAGATCAGTCAGGTTTCTGGGCTGTCGCTGAGAAACACGGAGATTGAGCTCCCTCCAAAGATTCTCTATTGGGTTTAGGTCTGGAGACTGGCTAGGCCACGCCAGAACCTTGATATGCTTCTTAAAGAGCCACTCCTTGGTTCTCCTGGCTGTGTGCTTTGGGTCATTGTCATGTTGGAAGACCCAGCCTCGACCCATCTTCAATGCTCTAACTGAGGGAAGGAGGTTGTTCCCCAAAATCTCGCATTACATGGCCCCGGTCCTCCTCTCCTTAATGCAGTGCAGTTGCCCTGTCCCATGTGCAGAAAATCCCCCCAAAGCATGATGCTACCACCCTCATGCTTCACAGTAGGGATGGTGTTCTTGGGATGGTACTCCTCATTCTTCTTCCTCCAAACACGGTTAGTGGAATTATGACCAAAAAGTTCTATTTTGGTCTCATCTGACCACATGACTTTCTCCCATGACTCCTCTGGATCATCCAAATGGTCATTGGCAAACTAAAGACGGGCCTTGACATGTGCTGGTTTAAGCAGGGGAACCTTCCATGCCATGCATGATTTCAAACCATGATGTCTTAGTGTATTACCAAGCGTAACCTTGGAAACGGTGGTCCCAGCTCTTTTCAGGTCATTGACCAGCTCCTCCCGTGTAGTTCTGGGCTGATTTCTCACCTTTTTTAGGATCATTGAGACCCCACGAGGTGAGATCTTGCATGGAGCCCCAGTCCGAGGGAGATTGACAGCCATGTTTAGCTTCTTCCATTTTCTAATGATTGCTCCAACAGTGGATTTCCCCGTAGCCCTTTCCAGCCTTGTGGAGGTGAACAATTTTGTCTCTAGTGTCTTTGGACAGCTCTTTGGTCTTGGCCATGTTAGTAGTTAGATTCTTACTGATTGTATGGGGTGGACAGGTGTATTTATGCAGCTAACGACCTCAAACAGGGGCATCTAATTTAGGATAATAAATGGAGTGGAGGTGGACATTTTGAAGGCAGACTAACAGGTCTTTGAGGGTCAGAATTCTAGCTGATAGACAGGTGTTCAAATACTTATTTGCAGCTGTAGCATACAAATAAATAGTAAAAAAATCATATATTGTGATTTCTGGATTTTCTTTTTAGATTATGTTTCTCACAGTGGACATGCACCTACGATGACAATTTCAGACCCCTCCATGATTTTTAAGTGAGAGAACTTGCAAAATAGCAGGGTGTTTAAATACTTATTTTCCTCACTGTAGGAGGGTAGAGGCTTCCTGATATGCCTTCCAAGAACTCCATACGCCCAGCGTATAGCCAGCCTGTACGCAGTGTAATGTATGTATCGGTATTGCCTAGGGATATGTATGTTGGAAACTTAATTTTATTCCTGTTTTTCATGTTTATTGTCTATGCAACATATTTTTAGTCACCTATAACTTTTAAGTTGGTTCATAAGACTCAGTGTAAAAATAATGCAAGGAAACTATTACCATACTCATGCGTGCTGGCTCAAAGGGGACCACGATCCTGCCTAAAATGTGTATATGTGATCTTTTAGCACAAACAGATTCAGGCAGCATGCCTCAAATCCTGGATGCTGAGTAAGGCATGTTACATCTGCTGGTGGCGGGTGAGCTCCTCGACCAGCGACCAAAACGCACTCACTTCCCTACAGCACAAGCTCTCCACTGCAGTTTCCATGGGACGGCACTGCCCACACAAAGCACCTGCCAAACGCAGCGATACAGACTAGTGGACTACAGACTAGCTACGTTCGCAACAACAGTTTCACCGGAGGAAGAGGTAAACGCTTAGGAATAAACACTAGGCAAATATGTCGTTACTGGAGCTAGTAGGCTGCCATCAAAACGTGGGCTATCTAATCAGAAATGTGTTTACAACATGGGGGGAAAGATTTAATTAGGGATAATCTTCAGGGGGGTTTTCACAGATGGGATTGGCAAGTTAAAGTTAATAGTAAAGTAAAAATATCTGAAAAATCTACTAAATCTAAGTACAGTAACAAAGTATTTTTGTACTTCGTTACTTCCCATCTCTGGATCTAGATAAGTTTACCGGTACTTATCTGAACTAATGACATGATCACTGTCACTAGATATAAAGAAACCGTTGACTTTCACTCGGTGCAATTCACTGACAGTAAAAAAAAAGTGTCATTGCTGTTTATAGACTAGCTAGCTACTCCAGCAACTCACCAGGACACTTCACCACTCATTCTCCTCGGACCATGTATTGGCTTTGACGGCCATCAGTTCTCGGCAATTCTTAATTTGCCCTCTCACGTCTCACAGGTTTGAAATTATATGGCTGTGGGCCATCGTATGTTATTAGTGGTTCTTTCCACCTCTTCCTCATCCCAGTCAGTTGCCATAGTTCTAGTACTAGGCTGAGGCTACTCTTTCCAACGTGACGTCATCACCGAATTGCGTTAAAAAAAGCCCGCTAACCAGAGATGGGAAGTAACGAAGTACAAATACTTCGTACAGAGGTTTAAAAAAAAAACCACGACAGGCAGAGACGCAGCGCGAGTCGCATTCTTCCACGCGCTGTATGAAACCCCACGTTACCAGAAATCTACTGGTTAAGTAAGTACTACAAACCGAAGTAAAAAACAAACCTGAAGCTGAAGAAACCCTAAACGTTAACGGAAAAGACCGGGACCTCAGAGAGAGAGAGAGAGAGAGAGAGAGCGAGAGAGAGAGAGAGCTGTTCTGTGTGAGTGAGCAGAGCGTGTGTGTACGGGCGGGGCGCACGGTCCGCTACCCAATCCGAGTACAGATAATTACTCGTATTACTCATATAATACTTGTATTCGGAAAAAGTGCTTTATCCGTACTGGATACTCGTTTCAGCCGAGTATCCGGCTCATCCCTACTTATTACTTTAGTTTTGTACAAAAGGTCGTCAAGTTGGACACGCGCCTCACACCGTGAGTGTATATTCCATATACAGCATATTCTTACCTTAATTAATTTGTTTGGAGACACTACCTTATTTAATCATTAAATTAACTGATATTTTTGTGTTGTGTTTATATACACCGTCGGCTGCTGCTAGAGACCAATTTTATTTCTCCAGGTTGGAGGACGGCTTGTTTTGATAAAAATGAGTTTGTTAACCTTACTACGTAAGGAAAGATGCGTAATTTGTGATTTAATGTCATTTCGTTATAGAGTAATTGATCCCAGAAGTTGGAATCTGTGAATATCTTTCCTACTTTGCTCACATTTATTAAGATTATGAATCCCTCCACACAGTTTAGTTTTTTTTCTCAACTGACCCCATGGGGGCTCCGTAAAACAGCGACTAGCTGTCTGGTGGATAATCAGCTGAGATTGTGTGTGTGTGTGTGAGTTATTGAGAACTGTAAGTCGTATAACTGATGTCGTTAGTTCATTTAAGCCTGTTGTTGTATTGGTCTGTATACTCACCTAAAGGATTATTAGGAACACCTGTTCAATTTCTCATTAATGCAATTATCTAATCAACCAATCACATGGCAGTTGCTTCAATGCATTTGGGCTGTAGTCCTGGTCAAGACAATCTCCTGAACTCCAAACTGAATGTCAGAATAGGAAAGAAAGGTGATTTAAGCAATTTTGAGCGTGGCATGGTTGTTGGTGCCAGACGGGCCGGTCTGAGTATTTCACAATCTGCTCAGTTACTGGGATTTTCATGCACAACCATTTCTAGGGTTTACAAAGAATGGTGTGAAAAGGGAAAAACATCCAGTATGCGGCAGTCCTGTGGGCGAAAATGCCTTGTTGATACTAGAGGTCAGAGGAGAATGGGCCAACTGATTCAAGCTGATAGAAGAGCAATAACCACTCGTTACAACAGAGGTATGCAGCAAAAGCATTTGTGAAGCCACAACACGCACAACCTTGAGGTTGCTACAACAGCAGAAGACCCCACCGGGTACAAGTCATCTCCACTACAAATAGGAAAAAGAGGCTACAATTTGCAAAAGCTTACCAAAATTGGACAGTTGAAGACTGTAAAAATGTTGCCTGGTCTGATGAGTCTCGATTTCTTTTGAGACATTCAGATGGTAGAGTCAGAATTTGACGTAAACAGATTGAGAACATGCCTTGTTACCACTGTGCAGGCTGGTGGTGGTGGTGTAATGGTGTGGGGGATGTTTTCTTGGCACACTTTAGGCCCCTTAGTGCCATTTGGGCATGGTTTAAATGCCACGGCCTACCTGAGCATTGTTTCTGACCATGTCCATCCCTTTATGGCCACCATGTACCCATCCTCTGATGGCTACTTCCAGCAGGATAATGCACCGTGTCACAAAGCTCGAATCATTTCAAATTGGTTTCTTGAACATGACAATGAGTTCACTGGACTAAAATGCCCCCCACAGTCACCAGATCTCAACCCAATAGAGCATCTTTGGGATGTGGTGGAATGGGAGCTTTGTGCCCTGGATATGCATCCCATAAATCTCCATCAACTGCAAGATGCTATCCTATCAATATGGGCCAACATTTCTAACGAATGCTTTCAGCACCTTGTTGAATCAATGCCACGTAGAATTAAGGCAGTTCTGGAGGAAAAAGGGGGTCAAACACAGTATTAGTATTACAGTCCCTGACAAAAGTCTTGTCGCTTGTGTACAAATTGACCTGAAGTGCCGCTGAAATATATTCCTAATCAAGATTTATTTACAAGAGATGGCTCATTTTAATCCCAGCAGCTTTCGAATAATGTTTCAGTGCAAAACAAAACTGTCAAAAAGTATTCTAATATTCACAGCTTGGTAAGGCTCATTGAGTCAATTTTTGCAAAGACATAAGTTTTGTCGCCTTGTCATATGAGCTTCACCTGTGACTAATAATGGATCAATTAGGTCTCAGGTGTGTATAAAAACAACCCCAGTACACTAAACCTTCACATCAACTGCAACTAGACCACTGCAAACATGCCTAAAATTCACCATGAGACTAAAGTTTTGATTATCAAGAGGCCGAAGACCAGATCCACTGCTGATGTGGCAGACACCTTCAATGTGTCTCAGCGTCAAGTACAGAGGATAAAAAAAAACATTTGAAGACACTGGAGACGTTTTTGACAAGCCCAAGTCAGGCAGATCCCGCAAGACAACTGCTCGAGAGGACCGTTTGTTGGCTCGAAAATCCAAGGCCAGCCCATTTTCCACTGCAGAGAACAGGTTGTCGGATTCTGTCTCGAAATGGCCTCCATGGTCGAATCAGTGCCCAGAAGCCAGCACTAAACGAAAGACAATTGAAAAACCGTGTGGCATTTGCCAAGGCCCACAGCCTGCTAAAAGGATGGACGCTGGAAAAGTGGAAGAAAGTGGATTTTTCAGATGAATCTACTGTTGAATTACACCACAGTCGCCTCAAATATTGCAGGAGACCTACTGGAGCCAGCATGAATCCAAGATTCACCCAGAAAACTATGAAGTTTGGTGGCGGAAAAATCATGGTCTGGGGTTACATCCAGTATGGGGGTGTGCGAGAGATCTGCAGGGTGGAAGGCAACATCAATAGTCTCAAATACCAAGAAATCTTAGCTACCTCTTATATTCCCAACCATAAAAGAGGCCAAATTCTGCAGCAGGATGGTGCTCCATCGCATACTTCCATCTCCACTTCAAAGTTCCTCAAGGCGAAGAAGATCAAGACGCTCCAGGATTGGCCAGCCCAGTCACCAGACATGAACATCATTGAGCATATGTGGGGTAGGATGAAAGAGGAAGCATGGAAGACGAAACCAAAGAATATTGATGAACTCTGGGAGGCATGCAAGACTGCTTTCCTAGCTATTCCTGATGACTTCATCAATACATTGTATGAATCTTTGCCAAAACCGAATGGATGCAGTCCTTCAAGCTCATGGAAGTCATACAAGATATTAAATTTGGATCTCACAGCGCCACTATTTAATTTGCTGACATATTTTAGTATTTGCAGTAAATTTGTTCAATTTCTGTATAAGCGACAAAACGTTTGTCTTGCCAAAATTTGACCTTTCTGTCTTGTTTAAATGATAAATCTTTTTTCAGTGAAACTAATTTATTTCAGTGCATTGAACATCATTTGGGAGGGTTTTAGCTTTTCATATGAGCTATTTCTTACACCAATTGATTAATTAAAACTCAGGTTAATAGCAGGTGTTTCTACAAAATAGATAAGCGACAAGACTTTTGTCAGGAACTGTAGTGTGTTCCTAATAATCATATAGATGAGTGTGGTTCTGGGACATTTAAAGTAAGTTAGCTAGTGATTTTGTTGTTTGTGTTCCTCATCTGTTACCTAGGTTACATCTGGCTGTTGATTCGATATAATGGCAATTGTTGAACGCCCTTGCTCACGTTTTTATTTTAGGTGCATTATTTACATGTTACATTAAGATAATGGAATTAAAAGTGGGTTTATTGTTATTATTTGCTAGCATATATGATTCCTATATGCATTGTGTATGGTAGCCTTTACAATGTTATTTATTTATTTGCAGAACCACACACACACACACACAGACACACACACACCCATAGCTACCCACGCCCGTGTTTGTGCTGTTGCTTGATCTTAGTGAAGCGTCAAAAGAGAGAAGTTGTCTCCGTCCATGTTTTAACAGACACACCTGGGGCCAAGTTGAAAACCAGAATCAGCTTAAATAAAGTCCTAATCTAGTCCTCACTAACACGTTTACAATCATTTCACTTGAGTTACCATTATTATTGTTTGAGTCATCAATTCCAAATTCAATCTAAGTGTCAATACAGTAGGCTACTGTACGTTGCCCTTGCTGTACCACTACAAGACAGCTCGACAGATTCCCATCATCCTTGTCTTTATCTGAGAGAGATGTTTGAGATAGTAGACTATGCATCAAGAATGACTCCTGGCCAATTTGCTGCGTAATTCCAAATATATATAAATATAGGGAACTTCTTAATTAATGTCAGTTTAGTCATTAATATTTTATCCTTTATTTTCTTTCCAGAAGCCATATCTGAGCCCCCACACACACACATGTAGATTCCTTTAAATGTTAAGGGGAAGATTTAAAAAGAGAAACTGGATCTGTGAATTCTCACAGAATCACTGTCACAGGCTATACTGTTACTGTTGTTATTTGTTGTTGACAGTTGTTATATTCACAAAGTTCAGTAGCTTTAATATGAAAATTATCTGTCATCATTTCAATTTTGGATAGGCTGTACGTTCTGCAAAAAATAAGCAATAGGATGCACTAATCTTCAGTTGCCATTTTGATCTGAATATCAGCCTTCTCTGCTACCCCACGTTGCGTGAGCCGTGTACTGTATTTCACGCATCGCCCATGCGCCGCTTGTGTCCGCTGTGTCGAGTATGAAAGGGCTCGTGTCGCTTGCTCACGTTGACTCTGTAACGGCCCTAACGTTAACGCTAGCCAACCTAGCACCATCTAATAATGATGTTTTATGACCGTTGGCACTCAGAACCCCGTTTTTAAAATCAATTGTTAACCAGATTTAATGCCGAGTAGAAACGAACCTCAGTTTTACTAAATTGTTTTACATAGTGCCATTTTGGTGATAAGCACGGTAAAAAATAAAACCTTATAATCACAATGTAATAAGTAAGAACGTTAGCCTGCCATTAGACGGCCCCTGAACCTCTTCACCTTTTTAAAATATGATTTAACCTTAACGTTAGCTAGTTAAAAGATTAGCTAACGTTATAGCTAGCTAGCTATATGCTGAATTTACCTTACCATTTGATTCGATAACAAGTCAGCGTTATGTTACCAGTTGAGATTTCAGTTAAGCTAAAAAATAAAACAAACCGATACAGGCAAAGTATGACTGGTGCGTCCCTCGGTTACTGTTAGCTAACGTTAGCTCCATTAAGATAAAATAGTGCTTACAATGGGGTTTGACAGCAGTAACGAGGCAGTCTCCACCCTAACCCTTTGTAGACTGGCAACATTTTCCGTCCTTTGTCAACTGTGGAGCGAATATGTTGCTGGGCAGAATTTAGATTTATTGTCCATCACATCAACTGTGTGTGTAACGTAAAGACATCCAGATGCTCAATAAACTATGCTTCCAAATGACCCGCAAACAAGCAGCATGTAAAAGAATATATTATTGTTATATATAAATATATAACAGCTGTTACGTCAGTTCTACTTGTGCTCATTTAAAATACAATCACTCAATACTTGTCTTTATTATTACTGTAAAGTCTTAATTTAGCTGTAGCTGCTTTTCGCGCTGTGTAGTTTGCATAACGGATCGTGCAGGTAGGACGGATCGTGTACCGACACTCCCTTTTGCAGCTGTCCTTTGGCTGCGTCCTACTGAGTACAGGGGTTGAAGAGGCACTCTGCCTGGATGATAATGCAGGCCAGCCAGTCATATCACAAATCTCAGGGCGCTGTGCCCTGCCCGTTAGTCATCCTCCCATTTTCCAGGAAAATTATCTAATCTTCCCACGGTAGAAGATTTTAGTGTTAAGTGTGTAATCTTAACAAGTTGTACATATTCGATTGATCAGCTGATTGCCGTAACGTTAAGAGTAGCGTAATGTTAAAACGTATCCGTTAAAGTTGCTCACACATATTGGTAGTCGCGGGTTGCGGGTTTTTTTGGGCTTGTTACTAAAGTGTAGTGGCTTATTTGGGCCAGCTCCATAATAAGTTGTTAAGCAGATATTTTCTATATGTTATTTAAACGTAGGAGTTTGTTCCCTCGGCCCCTCCCCTTTCCCCATACACACTGGAGACAGCAGAGTTTATTTCCGCCCACTTCCTGCTTCTTATTGGCTCTGACCCAAATGGCAACGAGTACTAGCCAATCAGAGGAAGAGCAGGGCAATCTGTTTTTTTCTGGTTAGGAAAATGCGCGAGTAGCGACTGATGGTGACTACTGTAGGAGAGTTTTTGGAGGAAGAAATGTGGGCGAAAATACAGGAAGAAAAATAACAAAGACTGGGAGAAAGAGTAAAGGAGTAAAATAATGGATTCAACCCGTCGTGGGGAACAACTCAAAATCACTGTGAAAAAGTGTGTATTCGATATCCCATCAGTTTTCTGTTAAAAGGTGGTTTAACTCCCTCCTGTGGTCATTGTCCTGAAGCTCAGGGGGAGAAAATTAATAAACTCTACCGTGTGTACAGTTTACCAATCTGTCCACATGGATGGAAATGGACAATCCGTCCCCACAGATTGTAAAACCGTGCACACAGTTTATTTATTTTTCTCTTCCAGGATCTTAGAGGCCTGGTTGCATATTTGTTTCGCGAGATCTGGCAACACTGGTTGGCCGTCAGGACAGAAGTACCTGACAAGTCCCTGCTCAGCACACCACCTCCGCACACTCCTCTCAGAAAAGCCCTGTATAGGTCCAAACTGGGAACCCAACGCAGCTGCTATCTCCCCACAAGACATCACATTCTTTTGGTTTTCAAATATAAAACTAGCATATTTGTCTAAAAACATTTTTACGGTCGTCTCAGTGATATCCAAATGACTTCCGGGTATGCAGCATACAACCGCTTAACACTTACATAGACAGTTAAGACTATTTACGATTGCTTCCGGGTCACGAAAAAAACCTTGTAAAATTGAGAAATGAGACTTATACAACCGTATTTTATTTTCAGATTTCTATCTATAAACGCATCAAAGACAATAGGATAACGAGATTGTTTTTCGTTTTCCGTTTTTTAATATCAAAACAAAAAATGAAAAACGAGTTGTTCTTCGTTTTTTGTTTCCCTAGTTACTAATGGTAATTGGGAAACTGGCTGTTTTTCGTTTTTGTTTTTTTCATTTCAAAACGAAAATCCGTTGGCCGCCAAGTACACGGACCCTCCTCTTTTTTGCAGGCTTCTCTCGGCATGTTCTTTACTTCATTCATAAGGGCTGCTCTATGTTCTACCTTCACGTAGCATTCAGTTGCCTCCTCTTTTTGCCTCCTTAAGTCCTCTAGTTGGTCCCCTCTTTGCAGGCTGCTCTCTGCAGATCCTTCATGTCCTCCATCTCCTTCTTAAGGGCTGCATTTTCTTGCAGACTTTGAACCAGCTCCAGGTAGAATTTAGTTGTCTCCTCTTTCTGCCTCCTTATGTCCTCTAGTTGACAGGCAGTCACCTCTTTGCAGGCATCTCTCTGCAGGTCCTTCATGTCCTCCATCTTCTTCTTAAGGGCTGCGTTTTCTTCTTGCAGACTTTGAACCAGCCCTAGATCCTTGGAGACTGTCTCAATAAATGGAGCCCTTTCTTCCTGCTGTTTCTTGAGCACCTCTGTCTGAATCTGGCCTTTATAGTCCTTTATGTTGGCTTACTCACCCATGGGCTCGACCGGAAGGGCTCTGGAGGACCAGCTCAGACTTTTGATTTGTTCTTTGAGCATCTGCACCTCCTCTTCACGCTTGAGTCTCAAGCTCACTCCTCCTGCAGTTTCATCTCCTAGGAGTTTGGTTCTGTCGACAGCTGAATTGTGCTCTGCCATCCACCTCATTTGTCTTTCCTGGTTAGAAAGGTATTGTGCTTTATGCAGTCGCTTAGAAAGAGTCAGTGCACACTTGTGATTTTGTGTTGTCAACATGGGACCTGTTGAAACCTCGGACCAATGGTGGACATTTTCTACCTCTTGTTGTCTTGGAGTATCCACCTCTGGCTGGGAGGGTAGCTCTTCGTGGACATTTTCCACCTCTTGTCTTGGAGTTTCCACTTCTGGCTGGGTGGGGCAAAAATGATTGAAAAGATGATACAAATAATTATTTAATAACAACAAAAAACAGGCAAAACATTTTAAAAATAAATAAAGAAACAAGTTACATAATATAATCTCAAAGTAAATATTGGAGCACCAAAAACACCAAAATTCATTATTTGTCAGCTCATCCTCCTCTCAGCTGACACAAGTGGTGTGAAACCACTTGCAGTTGTCACACTGGACCCACAACACCAATCCCTCTGAAGGCACTGGAGGATCGGGTTGCCTGCACCGGCCACACCGCCAGACTGTCGTCTCCAGTCTCCTCTTTGCAGCGGTGTGACCTACTCACAAAAGGAAAAGTGTTTTAAGAGTATATATTTTATAATACATTATAATATAACTAGAAAATTCCGCAGAAATTTTAAGTGTGCCTCCTACTTGGTGCACATCCGAATAGCAATAAAACTTAATAAAAAATAACAAAAGGGTCTTAACCCTTCAGAGATATAACTTTTTAAAACCTATTTAAGACGTTTCTGTTTCCTGTTTATGTAGCTAGCGCTAAACCAACCAGACTCACACTTCTCTCCTCCTCCTCTCCAAGACTGTCTTTTATGAAACAGCTGTTGGTGTCGAGGCCAAGTCAGTTAGGAGTCAGTCAGTTGGTCAGTTAGTCCATGTGTGTGTGTGTGTGTGTGTGTGTGTGTGTGTGTGTGTGTGTGTGTGTGTGTGTGTGTGTGCTCGCATATACACACACACACACTATGCTTGTTACACACACACACACCGCTCCAATTTCTTTTTTCACTCTGTTTTAAAATTAGTCGTGTAGACAACAGCAAAGCAATTGACAGAGACAGAGTGAGACAGAGACATAGACTGAAATGGTTGCTAATGGATACGAACTATCAGTGACCATGTTTGTAAACACAGCTAGGAAGCCTTTCATCTCTGTGATGTCATCGCTTTGATCTGTAATCAGTTAACGACCGGAGCACCTGCTGTACCTGTCAGCTGTGTCACTAGCTATTCAGACACTGAACAAGCTCTCAAACAAATGATCATATCACCAAAACAATACAAGATATCAATAAAATAACGTTCTCGTGGGCACCAGAAGGCCTTTTGCGAACGTATTGATATAAAATTCATGTGGATAAACTTAAATGTGGGCATATCAGCAATTTAAAAATAAAGAAACAAGTTACATAATATATACGCTGTCAAGATTTTTACAATGTCACTGGTTTTCAGTTTCAACTTTCTGTCAGTGTTTTGGCGCAGGGAGGAGGGGCCTGAGGGGAGGGACAACGAGGGCGTGGGTTACGGGTAATTTACATTGGTTACTTGCGAGAGACCGCACCTCCACAGGAATCCTGCCATTTTTTTCACCAGAAGCAGGCTGGTTTAGTGTTAACTTTTAATGTAGTTTGTCAGTGAATGCGTTCTGCCTTTTAGTGAGTGTGTGATTAGCCTAGAAACCTTCAATGTTTAAAAATGGCAGAGATAAGGTGAACTTGAGGAAGACATTGCAGATATGCGGTTTTAACACATCTGGGAGGATTCCTATGGAGGTGCGGTCTCTCGCCAGTAGCCTATGTAAACTTCCCATAAACCATGCCCTCTTTGTCCCTCCCCTCAGGCCCCTCCTCCCTACGCCAAAACACTGACAGAAAGTTGAAACTGAAAACCAGTGACATTGTAAAAATCTTGACAGCGTAAAAAAAAACTATCACTGAAAAGACACAGACATCAAGAAAAATGTAGATTGACATTGAAAAACCTATCATAATGCAAACAAATGTCAAAGTAAAATAATATATTGTTTGATTATTACTTTTTAGTGTCTTTTATATATCAGTTCAACAGTTTTCAGTACCGATATTTGTTGTTTCAATGCCAAATTTTATTTTCAATACCACAGGTTACTGTCACTGTTCTAGCTCCATACTGCTCGCTCTGCCTGCACGCCGCTACGGCTCAGCGGCTAACGAGCGAGCTAACTGCTAACAGACTCCGCTGCGACCAATTAACAATACACCTTCTGTCATTATATGACAGTAATTTATAAATGTAAATGTGCTGTATTTATATAGCGCTTTTCTTAACGACTACTCAATGCGCTTTACATCATACAGGATACATTCACCATTCACACACTGTGGCCGTGGCTGCCGTACAAGGTGCCACCTGCTCATCAGATAAACATGCACACACATTCACACTCCGATGCACAGCATCGGGGGAAACTCGGGGTTTAGTGTCTTGCCCAAGGACACTTCGACATGGGACTGCAGGGCCAGGGATTGAAACGCCAACCTTCCAATTGGCAGGCAACCGCTCTACCACTGAGCCACAGCCGCCCGAAAGTTTCTAGTGTCAGTGTACTGGCCATGGCTGCTTGTGCTTCTCCCAGTCAAACAGAGAACGCCACCAGGGGCCAAAGCGTCAAAAAGCTTCCCCGTACTTTTTGACAAGCGTCCTTGGTGGGGCGGCCAGAGCTTTTTTGCAGCTCAAGTTGGTGCTGGTTTGTACGTACTGTTACAGTGGGAGGGAGAGGAAGAAGTGGACCCTTGGCAGCCCAATCCTGCGACTGATGTGGAAGGCTCTAAAAGAACAATATTTTGTTATTATAACATGGTTTAATACAAGTATTGACTGATTGATAGAATTTGCTGACCAGGAGATGGAGGATGGTGGTGTCCCTCTGCAGGCAGGCTCGTCTGGGATGGTCTGTCGCTGGAGGCAGGCAGCCGGGGACTGTGGGGGGACACATGAGGGGGAAGAGAGTGCTGAGAGACCACTGATGGAAATGCCGGAGCTGGCTGCTGGTGCAGCCCCGAAAGGGCTGAGCTCTTCTGCGGCTGGGGCGGGATCCGCTAGGCAGGGTAAAGAAAGTGGCAGCCGGGCCGGTGTCTCTGGCCCGCTGCTGCTCTTGGTCCCACGCTCGGACTGCATGACCCGTGACCAGTCAATGGCCATTGTGTCCAGAGGGTAAAGGCCACACTTCCTAAACCCAGCCACCACAAGCCCCTGATCCTTCACCCTCTGGTATGAGTCCCTTAGGACCTTTGAAAACTCCTTCTTGGAAACCAGGAAGGAGTGGTTTACTGCCGAAAGATCTCCTGTAACACCAGAGAAATCTGCCTTCAAGGGTCCAAAGAAACTCACATCCAGTGGCTGAAGGATGTGAGACGTATGTGGTGGCAGGCAGAGGAGAATAACCCCCTCCCTCTGTGGGAGCTCTGGATCCAGGTGGGACACGTGTCCATCTATTAACAGCAGCAGCAGGCGCTCCTGGGTGGCGAACTTGAGGAAATGCCCAAAAAATCACATAAAAATACTTATCTTCAACCATCTTTTCTTGGGCATCCTGTTGCTCCTGTAAAGGAAATACGAGATAATTGTATATCTCTCTCCCTCTTGCACTCACTCACTCACTCACTCTGTCACACACACACACACACACACACACACACACACACACACACACACACACACAGCCTACCTTGTTTGGTAGTTGAAACTTCTTTTTATACTGTTCCTCTATTTTTTTCTCTTCTTTCCTCTCTTTTTCTGCTTCTGTTTTATATGTATTTTAAACTGATGTTTTTATCTTGCTTTTATGATCTTACCTTTAGCACTTTGAGGTTTGTCTTAAATGTAAAGTGCATTACAAATAAAATGTATTATTATTATTATTATTATTATTATTATTATAGGAAAGAGTTTCAAAACTATAATTTGAAGACCACTGCGGAATTGGTCTGCTCAGGGGAAGAGGCACTAATGTTTCCAGAAAAGAGGAAGCCAAAGAAGAAGACCTACACAGACTTCAAAATGGGTAGGTAGTAATAAACTATTATTAAATAATATCCATCTATCAACAGTAAATATTTTAACCCTTTGGAAGTAGACCACACGCACCATATGTGACAATTTACATTCATTCAACGTCAATGTACACATTGCCACAGCAGCAGCACAGAAGAATCTTACTTTCCTGAGTCCGAAGCCCAATAGGCCATTAAGGACTTCCCCGACTGGCAACAGACTAGAGAAGAGAAACCCTTTTTTAGCTACTGAAACAATTGACATTACGATAGACAGTGGACAATATAATGTGAGAATTAATTTTATTCTCCAACATGTACACACTGCTGTTGTGAAGCAGGTATACACAGCTCATGAGTGTAGTCAAAAGAGATATTGTATATTTCAGTGACTCATACAGATGTATTATTGGCTCAATTGTTCAGTGATTCTACAAGCAGTCTTCATTTCTCAAGTTTATTGTTTTATTTTGGCATTTTTATTAAACAGAGTTTACATATTGCTTAAAGGTCCAATATGTAAAACTGACAGCTAGCGGTTAAAATAGTTACTGCAGTTCACTTTCAAAACTCCGCCCCCCTCCCCAGACCCAGGTGGGTTGCCAGACTGAACCCAATGTCACACAGGATAAGACATAACGGAAGAAGACAATCATGACAATGTATGTGCATCGTAACAACGTACGTTTGCAATGCATTTGTTGTTTTCTAATTATACATTTATTACCTAAAGTACACATTTGTAATGTATGTATTGTTTTAAAATAATAAACCAATTTACAATAGCCAAAGCTTAGCCCGTTATTCTGAAAAAAACAAGCCCACTGCTCAAAATACACTGCTGGTATGCTGTCCTTACAAGTTTCCTACTGTTGTTCCTTGTTGCAGCCCAATCATAGACTGTATATTTATTAATATTAACGGTCTATGAGCCCAATGCAGACCTCAGTTATGAAGTGCCCTCACCTGTATCGAGTGAAAAGTGAGGGCTAGTTAGGTGCCACTGGTACAAGAGCCAGAGGGCGGAGAGGACGAGCTAGGGGAAGAGTGACACAGAGAGGAGAAAGTGCAGGTCCCAGTGGTGGCAGAGAACAGGCAGAGAATCTAGATGAAGAGCTACAGAGAGGGGAGAGTGCTAAAGGTCCGGGTCAAAGAGGTAGAGGAAGAACCAGAGAAAGAACGACAGAGAGAAGAGAGTGCACGTCCTAGTGAGAGAGATGGGGCCGGACGAGGGGGTGGAGGAACCAGAGAGGGTAGACGAGGCAGAAGAGGCATGAGAACAGGTGCCAGAGATGCAGAGGAGGAGGAGAGAATGGGTTTAGACATAGACATTTGTATTTTCATAGATCTTAGCAATGTACGCAACATATTAAACAACACTAATACATGACAATGACTACATCATGCAGACAGACACAGTACACTTCATGTATCTTGAATGTTTAAGTATCATAAACAAATTCAATCACAAAGGTGGGTTACAAATAGAAATGTGAATTTTCTGTGAAAATCATCTAAGTTGTTTGTATATTGTTATCCTAATGTGGTTGCATATATGATCTGTTTACTTAGGTACTCATTCAACAGATGAGTGATCTCCGGGAGTTGGCCAGTCTGCCCTTTTCCAAGGAACCAGGATTATTTTTTTCTGATGATGAACCAGGTTTCTGCCCCACAGTCTTCTGTTTTAACCTGGTGTTCGTGTGGGAACTGTAGGGAGATACCAACAGACAGGGAAAGAAAATGCTGTGGCCAAGGGCCCAACCTTTACATTAGCCTGCTGCCACACTTCACCCTGTACTGTCTTGAAGATGGTTATCTGCGGGAGGGTGGGGGGGTCAGGAAAACCGGCATGTAATCCCTAGCTGTTGTGTCTGGCGGATCAGGGACAAGTACCCAGATCCTCACGGCCATTATGTTGGTTTTATCCCGCACCTCTAAAAAAAAAAACCCTCTGTTGGCATTCCCCTGTAATTCACTTCTACATTTGAATAACACCTCACTCAGCTACGTCAAGTTATATTATTGCTATACACAAACCCCTAACGTGCACCCTGAATTCAAAAAAGTAATAATTTATCATACTAACTTTTGAGGGAACACGCATATCATCTCTTTCAAGCTATTTTTAGAAGAAAAAAAATCACAACATTTTAAAAATTTCGATACAGCGAATTTTGGGCGGAATTTCTCATTTTACTAAGACTTGTTTGAGGACTTTAGGATCCACTAAAACTCTCATAATCTTGCAGCCATGTGCAGAATATTAAACTCTTTCATCTGAATTCACATTTAGGCTTTACCTGTAAGCGGGCTCCATAGTGCCCCCTAATGTGTGGAATGTCCTTAACTTGGCCATAGTTACTCCGATCTTCACCAGATTTGATATTGATATTGCACTAATCATCGTATTTCCCATTTACCTTTATTAGCTCTGGAAGGCGGCCATTTTGAATTTATGAATTTTCATGTGTTTTCGAACTCTTCCTAGGCTGTATTTGCAATCATCTACTGACACTCATGACAAAAAGTTATCCAAAGAATTTAGATTTTTTTATTTGATTTTTTTGTAAAAAATGTGCAAGTTACAGAGGAGCAACTGGGCTGTTGAAAGAGGAAGTTGCGTATCTGGCCAAGATTTATTCTGATTGCCACCAAACATTACATAGTTTACATATTTTTTTTTTTAAATCTATGGGAAACACACTTTTTCTAACTCCTCCTGGGCTTTGCGTCCAATCTGCACAAAAACTTGGATATAGACCCTCTTGAAAAAAAGCTATCAAAAGAATTTTGATAGCTAACACAATGTGCAAATTATAGAGGACCAACTTCCTGTTGGTGGCTGTTAAAACAGTAACAGCTGTATTTTGGTAAAAGTTATTCAGATTTACATGAAACTTAAAGCCTATTTTGCACTTTAATTTTGTAACGAATTTGTGCAATTTTCTTGTGGGAAATTAATTTTTTAACTGTTATGCATTGTATTTGAGGGTTTTGGATATCGCAAAACTTAAAATAATACGAAAAGTTGGCACTATTTACAGTGTTTTATTTTTTCTCCCACAATGCATTGCATGACGTCACATTAGGGACATAACAGAGAAACTTGCGTTGTATTTGCTGCTGGTCTGGCCTGATCCGGCTTCTGGTCTTTTAATATTAACAGTCTATGGTCTCGACTCAGTCCTGGCGACTTCATTATGTTTATTATAATATTGGAGGGAAAGTGAAACACAGCTTAGAAGGGGATGTTGTTCGGCTTTTCACAAGTTTAGACAGCTAGCTAACGCTACGCCGCCGGACGTTAGCGCAATAGCGTTAGCCTAGCCTGCTAGGTAAATATTAGAACTGCCTTTGGTGTTGACTATATATGCCTCTATGTTGTCCATATTTGTATTGAATGAAAATAGTAAGCTTCGCTCCTATGAGATGGGGGTTTGTTACGTTACACACAAAACTAACTGGCTATCGTTAGCCTGTACGTATGCTAGCGGATATAGCTAACGCTGCGTAGCCAGCCAGCAACTTTGGCAGTAGAGTTACGGTAAGCTAACCACGACTGCGTTGTCGCCCACAATCAACCTGCAGTGATGTTTGAAATGGAGACACGCATATCGGTTCTTTTCCCGGAGATCCTGGACATTATTTTCATTTATGACGTTAAAGGCAAAGGCGTAGCCGAGTGTGCGCGCCTGGAGAGACGCGTCCGACCACAAGTCGGTGTGGGCCGAGCCACATCTGCGGCAGTCTGCAGACCGGGAATAACGTTCAGATTCTCAGGGACCAGGTCTGAGCTCCATGATTCATCGAAAGCCTGGACTGGTATAGATGTTTCAACCTCACAGACAACGGACTCGGACAAGCTTTTAAAAAAAACTTTTGAAGGATACAACGGTGTACAAATACGTGTACTGTTGAGTATACTGTGAAAATGTTTTATGGAGCTCTCAGCTAATCGTAATCTGTAAATATTGATTTTGCTCCAAACTGCTCTTTTCTTAAAAACTTCCATATGGATTTATTTTAAAATGATGCGCTTTGTGCCCAAATAAATAGAACATATGTTAAATTACCCTCTGATCATTGTTGTTTAACCAAACTTTAATGTTTTCTGAAAATACATGTCTTATTAACCCACGTCCTAATAACAATATAATTCAATATTTATTACTGTGTACCCCGCACAGTAATACTGGTCACCTCTTTCCTACGCCACATCTGGAGTAAAGCTATATTGTCATTGAGGTGCTCAGTACTAGTACTACTGTAGTAGTATCAGTTCTAATGCACAGTACTAGTACTACTGTAGTAGTATCAGTTCTAATGCTCAGTACTAGTACTACTGTAGCAGTGGTAATAGTAGTGGATTGGTGTTTGTATCATTTCTAACACTGCCATTATGAGGTATCACCATATCTTATTCTGTTTTCTTTAGATTATGATATCAAGGGGAATGGCTATAACGGCCCATAATGACTGTCTTGATACTGTCATAAGAAGTTTATTTTGTATAGCGTGTCTGGCTGCAGTGAGCTGGTGTTGTCTAGGGATAAGGAGCCTTTCAGATGACTCAGTCTAAAAGGAATGGTAAAGTTAATATAAACAATTAAAATATGGTGCGTGCTGGTTGGAGAGGACCATGATCCTGTCTGAAATGTCACAAATGGATTTAGGCATCGTCAGATCAGCTGATCGCGGGGGGAGCTGCTCGACCGGCGGCTCTAACGCACTTGCTCCCCTACACCACCCGCTCTCCACCCACTCGCTCCCCTACAGCCCCCGCTCTCCACCGCAGCTTCGCCACCACGGGCACAAGCACCTGCCAAACAGCAACACATTTTCACCGGAGGAAGAGGTAAACGCTTAGAAATAACACTGGGGCGGTGCCCTCTATCCCTATATCTAGAAAAGTGTACCAGTACTTATCTGAACTAACGACATGACCACTGTCACTAGATATAAAGAAAACGTTGACGTTCACTCGGTGCTATTCACTGATAGTACAAAATAAAGTCATTGTATGCACTGCTGCGTTGCTAAATGAAGGAAATAAATGAAGGAGACTTCCCAAAATCTTGATAATTCCTCATTTGCCCTCTCACATCTGGCAAGTTGGTAATTATACAGCTGCTGGCCTTTCCACCTCGTCCACATCCCAGTTAGTCGCCGTAGTTCTAGCTGAGACTTCGCTCCCCATTGTGACGTCATCGCCGAATTGACTTAATAAACCCGCAAATACCAAAAATGACCAAAAACTGTAATTTAACACTATTTGGAGACATTTTTATAAATGATGTACATATCTTGAGTGCTTCTTGTACCCAATAATCAAAAGTGGTGGTTAACCTGCAACATGGGCTTTAAGATGTGTGGCCGCCCCCTATACTCGATCCACACCCATGTACACAGGCCACGCCCCCTTTCATAACTTGTGAACCGTTTAAAGGCCGTGTTGCAGGTTAATGACCACTGGGTAAAAAAATATGTATATCACATGTATATCACAAACAGGATTGGTGACAAAGTGGAGCCCTGGCGGAGGCCAACCCTCACCTGGAACGAGTCCGACTTACTGCCGAGAACCCGGACACAGCTCTCGCTTTGGTCATACAGAGATTGGATGGCCCTGAGAAGGGACCCCCTCACCCCATACTCCGCAGCACCTCCCACAATTTCTCCCGGGGGACCCGGTCATACGCCTTCTCCAGATCCACAAAACACATGTAGACTGGTTGGGCATACTCCCAGGCCCCCGCCAAGATCCTTGCGAGAGTGAAGATCTGATCCGTTGTTCCATGGCCAGGACGGAATCCACATTGTTCCTCTTCAATCCGAGGTTCGACTATCGGCCGAACCCTCCTTTCAAGCACCTTGGAGTAGACTTTACCAGGGAGGCTGAGAAGTGTGATACCCCTGTAATTGGCACACACCCTCTGGTCCCCCTTTTTGAATAGGGGAACCACCAGCCCGGTCTGCCACTCCTTAGGCACCGTCCCAGACTTCCACACAATGTTGAAGAGGCGTGTCAACCAAGACATCCCCTCCACACCCAGAGCTTTCAGCATTTCTGGACGGATCTCATCAATCCCTGAGGCTTTGCCGCTGTGGAGTTGTTTGACTACCTCAGCGACTTCCACCAGAAATTGACGACAATCCCCATCATCCTCCAGCTCTGCCTCTACCACAGAGGGCGTGTCGGCTGGATTTAGGAGTTCCTCAAAGTGCTCCTTCCACCGTTCTATTACCTCCCAGTTGAGGTCAACAACGTCCCATCCTTACTGTATACAGCTTGGATGATTCGCTTCCCCCTCCTAAGGTGGCGCGGTTTTCCAGAAGCACCTTGGTGCCGACCGAAAGTCCTTCTCCATGTCTTCTCCGAACTTCTCCCACACCTGCTGCTTTGCCTCTGTCACGGCAGAGGCTGCAGCCCTTTGGGCCCGTCGGTACCCTGCAACTGCCTCCGGAGTCCTCCGGGATAACATATCCCGGAAAGACTCCTTCTTCAGTCGGACGGCTTCCCTGACCACCGGTGTCCACCAAGGTGTTCGTGGGTTACCGCCCCTTGAGAGTCTTCCCCCACCCCCTGACCCAACTCACCACCAGATGGTGATCAGTTGACAGCTCTGCCCCTCTCTTCACCCTAGTGTCCAAAACATACGGCCTCAGATCAGATGAAACGATTATAAAATCGATCATTGACCTTTGGCCTAGGGTGCTCTGGTACCACGTACACTTATGAGCATCCCTATGTTCGAACATGGTGTTTGTGATGGACAATCCATGACTAGCACAGAAGTCCAACAACAGACAACCACTCTGGTTTAGATCAGGGAGTTCCTCCCAATCACGCCTCTCAAGTATCTCCATCATCACCCACGTGTGCGTTGAAGTCCCCAGCAGAACTATGGAGTCCCTACTGGAGCCCCATAGAGGACTCCATTCAAGGTCTCCAAGAAGGCCGAATACTCCGAACTCTTGTTTGGTGCATATGCACAAACAACAGTCAGAGTTTCCCCCCCCATCACCCGCAGGCGTAGGGAGGCGACCCTCTCGTCCACCGGGGTAAACTCCAACGCAGCGGCGCTCAGCCGGGGACTTGTGAGTATCCCCACACCCGCCCGGCGCCTCACACCATGGGCAACTCCAGAGTAGGACAGAGTCCAACCCCTATCCAGGAGTACGGTTCCAGAACCAAAACTGTGCGTAGAGGTAAGCCCCACCAGATCTAACTGGTAGCGCTCCACCTCCCGCACAAGTTCCGGCTCCTTCCCCCACAGAGAGGTGACATTCCACGTCCCCAGAGCCAGCCTCTGCCGCCCGGGTCTGGTCCGTCGAAGCCCCTGACCTTCGCTGCCACCCATGTCGCAGCGCACCCGACCCCTTTGGTTCCTCCCACAGGTGGTGGGCCCATGGGCAGCGGAAAAAGATAGTATTTCAGCTTAACATGTTTCCTAAATATCTGATGATGCATTGCTGTCATTTAGTCACATTTAGGCTGAATTTCATTTTTCCATCTTACCCCTACCCTAGGTTTTGCGCGTTCACACAAGACTGGTCTGTCCCAATACTCATTTTGAGGTATGGGTAAGACGAAGGGGTGACAAAGGGGTATATGGCCCTTGTAACGGAGTGAGGACATGAGCTGACTTGTAAACAAGGGATAGCCTATATATTGCGCAACAAGCAACAATGGCTGCCACATCAAGCAGAGAGACCCATAAATGTAAATATTTTTGGCTTAAATAATTGATTTAAAAATTATGACAGTCTTGTTTTGTGCTCTAGACAGTCTTGTACAAATATACTTGCAACCATGTTCTTAATTGAAACGTTTTAAAAATCGCTAGCTTGCTATGCTAACGCTAATCGCTAATTCAAGCCTTCACTCAGCAGAAGAATTTGCAAGCTCTCTGAAAAACATTCTTCTTCTTCTTCTTCTTGACATCATCCACATCAACAGGTCCACTGGCAGTTGCAGCTCCATCAGCTGAGCCTGTGGCCTCTGAAACTGCGCCATTAGTAGCGTTACAGACATTTGGCACACAATCATTATCTGTATTGTCATCATTGGTAGCAGCAGCTGACTCTTCTTTAGTGGAAGTAGCAGCGTCTTTGGCTCCATCATGAAGGTAAGTGCCTGGGGAAGGTGCTCTTGCATATTCATAGCTGGAATTCTCGCGTCTGAATGTCCATCACTGGAACTCTGGAGGAGTGAATTTTCTTTAATGACTGGAGCAATGGGTGGTTCACTTGCTAAGCCAGTGGGGGCTGAAACTTCTCTCTTTAAGTCAGTCTTGATTGTGTCAGACTCATAACTGGTGTTATCGGTGCCTGAGACTTCATCGCCTGAGTCAACGGTAGCTGAGGCCTTTTTAATTTTTGGCTTTCCATCAGCTTCGTCAATGTAACTGCCACAGTCAACATATGAGTCAGAGGCCCTATCATGTCTGAGCTCCAAGCCTGTTTCAGTGTATGTGAGAGAATCATCTACAGGATCCAAGGGGGAAACGGCCATGAGCTGAAGGGCAGCTTGATTATAGGAGCTGGTGTCCATTTCATCTACCAGGTGAACCATTGTTACAAAACTGTGTTTTAGGGCTTCCCTGGGTGTGACTCTCTTTCCAGCATCCAGATGTAGACATGATTTTAGGAGGCTTAAAAACACCATCCTATCTTTATACTCAAGAGCATCCCTTTTTGCTGGGCATTTCTGTACTGCTTGCTCCATATTCCTGAACAATTCAAAAACGTTCTGGGACACTTTGACCTTGACACCGGTGGTCTTCTCAAACTCCTCTGGTGTCTTTAGTCTCCACTTTGGACTAGTGGAGTACTGAAAAAACGACAGGTGTATTTGCCAGCATTCAGCAGGTGGTCTTCTGGCTGGCCCAGAAGTTGCACCATAGTTTTCATCCTCCTGTATGAACACATTCCAGGGAAGAGTGGGATGCCAAAGTACATGCATGCCATGATGCATCCCAATGCCCACATATCAATAGCTTCGGACAAGGGAGACCCAAGGTCACCTCTGGAGCCCTGAATGGGTGAGCCTGAATGTTCATCCCAAACTTCACTCTGCTCACTGGAAGAGCCATACCAAAGTCAATCAGCTTCACCCTGAAGGGCTGATCGGTGTGGTTGACAAGCATTATATTGTCAGGTTTCACATCTGCGTGAATGATGCCAATATCCTTAAGGGCGTCCAATGCTACAAGGAGCTGGTGGGTCACAGGGCGAATTTCGTTAACACTCCATTGCTTGAAATCCCTCTCCCTCAGCAGGTCCTGAAGGCTCCTGTCCAGCATCTCAAAGGTCAGACAAGAGAGGTTGTTGAATCTAAACTTTTCCACAAATCTTACTATGTTCTTTTTCTCTGGGTCAAGAGCCCTAATTGCTTCTAGTATTTCCACTTCCCTTTGAATTATGTCCTCTTCCCTTGTTTTGTGGATCTTTACTGCTACCATCTTGGCTGTCTTTAAATTGATACACTTGGCAACTTCGCCAAAGCATCCCTCTCCATAAAAGTCCATTACCAGATAGCGGGTGGAGTTGCTGAACAGTATATCACGCTCCCGTACATGATATGGTACAGGCACTGTCTCAGGCACTGTCTCCTTGTTCTTACACATTTTTGCAGTCAAATGTTTTTAAATACCTTTCAAACACAAGTATAGTTAATTTGTCTAACTACTCAGAAGGTGACCACAAAATAAATGACCAGATTTTGATGAGGGAGCTTAGTTTGTGAAGTTCTCAAGTTGACAAAATTCTAGAATTCTAAATTCTGACCTTTGATGTCAAGATTTTGATCTCTGCTTTTTGATTCATCACTTATTTACTATAAGATGTCAAGATGATGATGTCATTTTGATGTCATGCTTTTTGATGTCTGTTCAACATTTATTTACTATAAGATGTCAAGATGATGATGTCATTTTGATGTCATGCTTTTTGATGTCTATTCAACATTTATTTACTACAAGATGTTAAGATGTTGATGTCATTTTTGGGCTATCAACATCAAGCGTCAATGTCAATTCAACATTTATTTGACATCAAGATGTCATTTTGTTGCTATTTTGGTATCAATTAATATCAAGCTTTGATGTCAATTCAACATAAATGTGATATCAAACACTGATGTCAAAAATCACTCAATTTCAACCTAAATGTACAATGACAACATAAACATGCATTGATATCTGATCTGTTTTTCAAATTGTGTCTAATTTTTTTGAGCAGCGTAATATGAACTTTACAATACCAAATGAACACAATTGCAGGCCATTAAAGCAAATATCTGTAACCTAAACACGTAATAGCCTACACAGAAACATCATACAGTGGATACACATTTCCAATGGATACACACTTCCAGAGCTGTCTGTAAAAGTGTCTGTAAAAGGGAACAAGAGAAAAAGAGAAGAAAGCAAAACCTTAAAATGGGCCTTATCCATTAACATAAATAATGCTTAGTACCCATCAGAAGTAGGCTACTCCATATAGACAACTAAAAGAAAACCCACATTTTAGCCTAACCACATGCAGTAGTCAGGTGCAGATGTGTACTAATATATGATAATGGATCAAGTCAAACCTTGTGTTACTTTTGTTAATAGTTGTTACTAGTGTCATATGTCAGTATCTCATTTCACTGCTAGTAATCAGTCCGCATTTTGCACCTAATTGTAGAATGTGAACATGTATGGAACTAGATTTGTTTATTACAAGCGTGAAAATAAATGATCTGAGACACAAAAAATGTCTGAGAGAAAAACTTGTCACACTGATAGCAAAAAAGCATTTTATGAGAGAAAATAAATATTTAAGTTTAAGAAAAAGTTTTTATACTACTACTACTACCCTGCCGAGACTTGTATCCACAAGGGAAAATAATTATTTATATTATATTTTATATTTTATAAGGCAAAGCAGCTACTGGTTAAAAGCTAGGCTGTATACATTTCTTTGTCATGTTCATCAATGATGATTATAATTTAAGAACGTTTAGATACATACTTTATTTATTAGACCTGCAAGGGGAAATTAAAATTACAACATCAATGTTTCATTATCATTTCCTTGCTACATGGATACAATTCTTGGCTGCAATGAGGGTTAAGAGATGTATTATTCAGCAGAAATTTTTGTTGCTGCCCAAGCGGGTGCAATTTTTGGCAGGGATCCAAAATGTAGGCACAACATCAGCAAAGCAAGCTGTGGTCATGGCCGGGGATGTGCTGCGGCTACCGGGTGGGGGGCTCTCTGTGTCCCGCTGGAGCTCCAATCAGATCAGGTCGAGGTCGGCAGCAAAGCTTTCCAGGAACATTTCCACCCTGGCCGAGCCCCACTGATGACGGTCCGTCTGCGGCTGCAAGACCTGGAGCTCACCGCCAGTGTTTCAGTTTGACTGTTAAAAAGGGTTTAGATAATTAAAAGGTATTTATTTAGAAGCGGGCTGGCTGTTAGTTAGCTAACGCTAGCTTCCGCACTCAACCAAGGCAGCGCCCCTATGTTGGTGACAATGATGTAATGATTCAGCTGGACTCCCAAGACAAGACGGTGCTCACCCGACTGGCCAATGGGAACGTGGCCCGCCCATGACATTATTTTCACATCGAGAGAAGAAATCCTGACGAGAGCAAAAATTGCATCGAGATCAAAGACTTAGAAAAGAAATGAGAAGTAAAACGTTTTGAGAGAAACTTTTTGTGACAGTTTTTTTCACACTGATAGCAAAAATATATGTTTGAGAGTTTAAAAAGTATTTTGAGAGAGATTTTTCTCAGAAATAATTTAAAAAAACTTTTCTCTCAAATACTTTTTTCTCTCATAAAATGTGATAGTGTGATAACTTTTTCTCTCAAACATTTATTTTCTTGCATGTAATAAAGAAACAAATCTAGCTCCATAAACATGCCACTCATTCAAAAGCCCGAGAGCAGTGATTTCAAAACATCCCATCCGTCCGGGCTCTTCCCTGTAGGCTAGTGGTGTCTCATTTCCATGTGGAATATTTTCACCCCTATGTCTTGCCACTCTGTTTCTAAGGACTTGGTGTAGGGTAAGACGGAGAAATGGTATTGGGCCTAAATCTACATCGTTGTTCACAGCAGCTCCTACCTTCCGGTGCCCAGTGCCCCCTCTTCTGTCCGGTGCAGCACGCAAATGATCAGGCCATCAGGCTCCCTGCTGGGTGAGAAGCTGACAGCGATGCAGGTGGATCCCCCCCTCGTGTCCTGGATTGTTGACTACTTGACTGGCAGACCACAGTACGCCTGCAACACTGTGTGTCAGACAGCGTGGTCAGCAACACCGGGGCCCCGCAAGGGACTGTCCTCTCTCCCTTCCTCTTCACCATCTACACCACAGACTTCAACTACCACACAGAGTCTTGCCATCTTCAGAAGTTTTCTGATGACTCTGCTGTGGTTGGATGTATCAACGAGGGTGATGAGGCTGAGTACAGAGCTGTGGTGGGGGACTTTGTCACATGGAGTGAGCATAACCATCTACAGCTCAACGTGACAAAGACTAAGGAGCTGGTGGTGGATCTAAGGAGAGCCAAGGCAGCAGTGAGCCCTGTTTCCATCCAAGAGGTCAGTGTGGACATTGTGGAGGACTACAAAAACATAAACGGGCGGCTGTGGCTCAGTGGTAGAGTGGTTGTCTGCCAATTGGAAGGTTGATGGTTCAATCCCTGGCCCTGCAGTCCATGTCGAAGTGTCAAGACATTGAACCCTGAGTTGCCCCCGATGCTGCGTCATCGGAGTGTGAATGTGTGTGAGTGTTTATCTGATAAGCAGGTGGCACCTTGTACGGCAGCCTCGGGTATGATGTAAAAGCGCTTTGAGTAGTCGTTAAGACTAGAAAAGCACTATATAAATGCACATTTACAAATACCTGGGAGTGCACTTGGACAATAAACTGGACTGGGCCAAGAACACTCAAGCCCTCTACAGGAAGGGCCAAAGCTGTCTCTATTTTCTGAGGAGGCTGAGGTCCTTCAACATCTGCAGGACGATGCTGAGGATGTTTTATGAGTCTGTAGTGGCCAGTGCAGGATAGATAGAGGAGGATGCTGTCCAAACTACATGCCATCTTAGACAATGTCTCGCACCCACTCTATGGCTTGCTGCTAAATCACAGGAGTCTGTGTCTGACTCACAGACACTTGGAGAAGTTGAAACTGGACAATATTATCTGTATTATCTGTTTTGTGCAATAACACTGGCCTGAAATGTGAGCAATACTCAACTGCTACAATTATTATTATTATTATTATTATTATTATTATTATTATTATTATTACTTTTCACCATTTCAATTCCTTAATTATGTAAATTATGTAAATACTGTATAATAATAACATTCCTTTAACTATGTAAATACTGTACATATCCAAACTCGTTATATTTCTTTATTTCTTTATTTATATTTCTACTCTATATTTCTAATATTTGTGCAACTGCAACACAGAGTTTCCCTTCGGGGATCAATAAAGTATTTCTGATTCTGATGCAATGGAAGCTTCTGTGGCGTTGGGCTGTGACTTCTGGATGGCACCTGAAAAATTGAACAGCAATTGAAAATCTGTACCATCGGTATAAAACCTCTAAAACATGGCATTTTATTTTGTTTGACTTTGAACTTGCCCAGTGGGGGAATTTCTCCTCCACTACAAAATATCCACTTGTCCTGTGGCTAACCTCAAGTTAAGCTAGCTAGCACGGCTGTGAAATTATTCAACATAATTCGGATATGCGCGATATGAGCAGGATGTGTCGTCCTTTTGTTGTCATCTTGTAGTCCATGATGATTATTTTAAATATCAGATAATATCAGATTAAATTTACCGTTATAGTATATGCAATTATGGTGTCTGGTGTCATTTTAAACTTGAACTAAATGTAAACATGCTAGAATATATAAATAAATAAATACACTCGTGGAAAAAAAAGCCTGAATCAAAAAAATATGATTCAGGCTATAGGTCTTTTAGACGTTGAAAATGAGTTGCGTTGATTTACAATGAGTAATAAATATACTTTTTCAGACATTGCAACATAAATGTTGCATCAATTTCACATCTTACTTCCTGATACCAAATCAATGTCGATTTAATGTCACTGATATTGACCTAAGATGTAGGGACCAGAAAAACATATTATATAAAATATTATGCACATGTAAACTTGGTCAAGCTGGTTTAAGACACTAAAGCATCAGGTATCAAAGCGCCAGTTGCACCAGGTTATTGGTTATGGTCACTCACAATAAGAATAAACAGCATTTTTGTAACATTCCCAGTACCCAAAATCTGTCCAAAAATAAATTCTGCTAGGGGCTATGGCTGAGAGTTATAACATAATCCTGAATACAACAGTGCTGCATGTACTACTAGTACAAATAATTATAAATTTGAAAAATTCCGATAGTCTTGAATGCAGCTGGGATGATGCTGCCATATTACCTTGTTAGCAGGTTGCAAGCTAGCTGAACACAGGCGGTACAGTGCGGATACAAGAGGATGTCACACGCTCTTTAATACGAACTGAGGACTTCTCGGTTGTTATCGTCTCGACACAAGCAGGACTAATAACTCCCAAACTTTAGCGAGATGACGACGCGGTCGGAGCGAGAAAAAGCCCAGAAATTGAATGAGCAGCATCAGGCCATTCTGTCTAAACTGCTGAGGGAAGAACACAACAAGTTATGTGCCGACTGTGAGGCAAAAGGTAAGCCTGACAATGTTTCCTTTAAACGCATTGTCAGAAATGGAGTATAGACATGGACGACGTGGAAAGCTGCCAGCAAACGGCTTGCTAAAGCTAGCAACATATTTTAACGTTAACGTTACTCAAATGTGAGTCACTGTGGAGCTATGCTTAACGTTACATCTCTTCTAGCTAACGTTAACGTCAGTTGCTAATGCCAACGTAATTTACTACTGGGAATTAATTCAGATAAATGTATGTTGTACAATATAAACCAATGTATTGCCTGTCCAGTTAGAATTAAGTCAAAACAAATACTAGTGAGCGATATATATGTATATGTGCAAGTAACCACAAAATTATACATTTTCCGCTCAATATTTTCAAAATAGAAGCCCTACAAGCTCTTGCATTATTTGGTTATAAAGAAAACGAGAGGATGACATTTTGAGCAATAAATACCCCCAATAAATTAGCTACAGCGGGAGGCAAATTATTAAATTTACTTATTTTTTAACTTAAATTCTTGATTTATAAGGTTTTCTGGAAAGTCAGATGAAAAGTAAAAATTTTGACTTGCATTATTGTTTATATCAATTTTTTTTTAAACTTATGTTAAAAATGAATCCTTGACAAAGAATAGAATAAGAAGGAAGGCCTGACAAAGGACAATGATGCCCAGTTCTATTTTTAATGCAAGATTATGAAATGAAAAATCTGTTTAAATAAAGGCCTTTAAAAAAAAATGTTTTGTGATCCCTTTCCAAAGAGCACCCACGTGATTTGTGTTTAACTTCCAAGCACTCCAGACTTTTCTTGGTTAAGCATAGGATGAGCAATGTTGGAATTTGAATTGATCACTGAACATGGGAGGCTGATTGTGTTCTTTGTTTATGAGGTTTTAGTATTTTAGTATTTTTCATGTTTACATTTTTGTCATTTGAAATAAGTTTGCCCCCTTTTGAAATTCTTATTTTGAAATCCGATGGCCTGTATTTCCGGTTTTGCAAAGTTTCTTAACGGCTAGCTTGACGCAGGTTTAGCTCCCTACAGTATCGATGTCATGTCCTTGACTGGTTAATTTATGAGCGGAAAACGTGCGGGTCCAGTGTAAGCAGGCAGTACATCAGTGGTGTCGTTTCCTCGCTGAATGTCTCGCGTAGAAACCCACGTCAGCAGCGGATACAGTTGGTTTGAGCTGCGGGCAACATCTCACTCGCAATGCCCTTATATACAGAGCAATCACCACCCAAAACTCCAATAAAAATGAAGTGTAATATTCTTATAAATATTTAGGAACCAGTATTTAATTCGGCATAGATCCAAACCATCAAACCGCAATACATTTCTATAACATGGTACTTAAAATCGACATGCCTTTTACATGAGAATTCCCAGGAGTAGAAATGCATTAAAAACATAATAACATAACGATGTTTTGCACAATAGATTTAGTAAAACACAGAATCGTGACTTTTTTTGAACGCCTTGATGTAGTATGTTAGCAGACAAGTATGAAAGCTTGAAATTCCCAGACTTTTACATTTGTGTTTGAACGGCTCTCAACCGGACTACTATGACTGAGATTAAAGGTTTTGCGTCATCACCTTGCCATTTGACAAGTGTAATCTGTAGTACCAGACCTCCCTCAGCCAGGGAATCAGTTTGGATCACGATTTTCCACTTCCTGCAGCGGATGCTGCTTCTTTGATCAGTTCAGGTTAAATATCAGTTTTACTCATTTCCTTTCCTTCCTATCTAAAAAACGTTTCACGGACCTAGCTTGGTGTAGTAGCTGCTAGCAGGCACATAGTGCTAGGTAAATGCACCTGCAGTAAACATGAATTACCCACAGTTTGGTAGAATAGAGTTGAATAACCCTTTCAGACCAGAAGTCTTTTCTTTTTAATATGATCTTTAAATATATAGTAAGTAGTAGTACGTTTTCATTAATAATATACAACCTAGCACTACAGTCCACTTAACCTTTTACAGATCTTTCAACTAAAGATAGAGAGATATGGAGAAAATTGAATATCAAGATATTTTTGACCAAATACTAGATCTGCAACCATTAATTGATTAATCGATTAGTTGTCAACTTATAAATGACTCTGCAACTATTTTGATAATCGATTAGTCGGTTTGAGTAATTTTCTTTTTTTTTTAAGACAAAAGTAAAAATTCTTTGATTCTAGCTTGTTAAATGTGAATATTTTCTAGTGTTTTCTCTCCTCTGTGACAGTAAACTGAATACCTTTTGATAGGGCTGCACGATTATGGCCAAAATGATAATCACGATTATTTTGATCAAAATTGTGATCACGATTATTATCACGATTATTGGATTTTGACCAAAACATATTTTATTGTCACATAGGCTATTTATAACTGCTTTCACATCCATATTATGCTACATTCCTCTTATGTTGAAGTTGTATGTTGTATAGATATACAGCTGCAACACATGTAAATGAAAATTAACAATCTGAAATAAATAGCCTAGGATAGTTTTTTTGTAAATGTATCTAGGGAGAGAGGGGGAGTGCGATGGACGCTACTCACAAATAGACGGCTGGTTCATTATGAATGGGTCCAGCACGGGTCAAAGGGCGGGTCAGCAGAGTTACACACATCGTGTGTATGAAATGTCTGTATTGTCACTGTGCTGCATTTTTATGAACTATGATATTCTGGCCATGGGTCACATCTCTCGCCCAGGTCCAGCAGGCTCCGTCTCACACACTATTACTCTACGGACTGAAGTTAGTTGCATTCAATAACTTCTTCTGTGTTTTTTGCCGTGGCCGCTGCGATAGCAGATAGTTTACCAGCGGAAATACAGGTTTGCCTCTCATGCTTAACAATATACAGCTGTTTTAGTAAAAATTAAAACTGTAGACAAATATCAGAAGTGTGGACCAGCGCTGTGTGGCGGGGCTGCGCGGAGAGTAAAAGGAGAGAGAGTAGAGGAGAAATCCAACACAGGCACGGCTTTACAGAAGACATGGGTCATGTAACGCAAAATTAAACCATATCAATATAAACAACATTGCAGCGGATGCGAGGACATTAGGTGCACTGGTGCGTCCTAGAGGAAAAAAAAAAATATTACTCGCGCCCTAGAGCCCTGGGAGCTAACAGACACTAACTAGCACCGACTAGCACTGGTCACTGCTGTTGTCTGAAAAACAACACAGACGGGACAAAATGTTGCGTTTACTAGTAAACTGGTAAACCTTGAGACCGACGTATAACCAACTGCTATCTGTTGAATTTCCCTCCCGTTACCCTGTCCTCTGTGACTGTCTACATCTAGAAACTAAGCTGCGCGGTGGAAGGAACAACTCTGACTGGCTCATGATCAGACAGTGGTTTACTGAGCGGTAGATTGGCTTTGCAAAAAACCCGGAGCGTTCTATGAAATGACGCTAAAAATAATTGCTTGATCACGCAGATTTGATCGTGGCAAGGCAGCTTTATTTGTATAGCACATTTCAGCAACAGGGCAATTCAAAGTGCTTTACACAAAAACAGTTAAAAAAATAAAAACAGATAAAACACAGGAATAAAAGTTACAGTGCAGTATAAGAGATTAAACAGTAAAGAAATGAACATCATTTAAAGAAAGGCAACATCAAAAAGAAAGGTCTTCAGCCTTGATTTAAAAGAACTGAGAGTAGCAGCGGACCTGCAGGTTTCTGGGAGTTTGTTCCAGATATGAGGAGCATAGAAACTGAACGCTGCTTCCCTCTGTTTGGTTCTGACTCTAGTAACAGAAAGTAGACCTGTCCCAGATGACCTGAGAGGTCTGGGGGGGTCATAGTGTACTAGCAGATCAACAGTCGTGATCGTGATTAAAATTTGATTAATTGTGCAGCCCTACCTTTTGAGTTTGGGGCAAAACAAGACATTCAAGGATGTCTTCTTGGGCGTTTGGGAAACACATTTTTCACCAGTTTCTGACATTTTATAGACCAAACTACTAATTAATCTAGAAAATAATCAACAGATTAATCTATGAAAATAGTAATTAGTTGCAGCCCTACCAATTACCTCAATATCAATATTGTAGGGTTGACAAATGGGGCTTTTTCAAATAATTACACAATGAGATTTTAGATAAATATTTATTAGTGATGTGGATATAATAACTAATTGTGTAAAGGCAAAAAGAATAGCTAGAACAGTCACTTTGCTGTAATGTAGCCTTTAAAACATTTACGATATAACAATATCCAAAATCTAAGATGATATCTAGCCTGAACTATTGATATCCATATAATATCGATATATTGCCCAGCCTTACTTTCAACTGCCTCTTTTTCAGCAGACTCGGTAGTTTTGATAGAGAAAGTGTTATTCTGCATTACGTTTCATTCTTGATCTTGGAAACAGCGAGGAAAGCCACGATGAGATGCAGTTAGAAGCTTTGGAGACAACAAGCAAGTTGTCTAACTCTTAATGTTGGGAAGTCCTGCCGTAGTGGTGTCTTAATGTTGTCGTTTTGTTGCTGACACTGTTGTGGTGTTTTAATGTTGAGAAATTGTACTGTTGTTGTAGTGTTGTCTTCATGTTGTGGTGGTGTTGTTGTTGTTGGCGAGTTTTAACACTGTGAGATTTGATTGTTGTCCTTTACTGTTGTGTTAGCTTTTCGTGCTCTAGTGTTCAGTGTCTAGTGTTTCCTTCTGACAGATGTTATTCTCTCTTTCCTGCCCAGGGACTACAGATAAAAATGATCTTATAGCTAACCGTGGTACTGCTAAGGAGCTATGCATTGTCTCTGTCAAATAAATTAATAAATAAATGTTTCTCATTAGCATGTCTCAGTTGGGGGGAAAAAAGCTAGTAAGGTGTCCTTGATTTTAAATCAAAATCCTTTTTCCAAGAAGTGCCACGCTCGATACCTTGCTTATTTAAATGATGGTTTTTCAAGGAAGACATATCTTTTTCTTCAATATAGGGGTTATAATCCTCTCTAACTCATCCACTCATCCTTTTTATTTGACACATTACAGACAATTAGTATTTAAAAAGCTCTTATTGTTCAGAAGTTATTATTTTAGTCAAGCCTAAAGTCTGTGTATTTCCAAGTCGATTGTGACTTGACTTAAGTCACAGATTGAAGTGTATTTGTATATCCTGTTACTGCTAATTCTTATTTAGACTGTAGATGATTTTGGCAGCTAATCAAGTAAATAATAATAGTTTTTCTTCACTGATCTGCATTCAAATCGGATCTGCTGATTAGTGTTTTCTGCATCAGTGACCCTACAGCCTGAGTCATATTTTACTCAGGCAGCATCCAGCAATGCCCGATGAGTCATATTCACTATGTCACAGCTATTTTTAGCCAAACAATATATGGCTATTGTGCAAAAAGCATCATAATTCATTGTAATATGTTAACAGGTGTTTTCTTGTGCTGAGTAAGTTCCAGAACTAAAAGACGTAAGCAAGTAATTGTGTCTAGTCTGCAATGCAATATTGAAAATTCAGTCTATGCACAGCAGACGGTATAAGGTAGTTTACCTTGTGGTCCAGCAGAGGGCAGTCTTAAATCTCACCATGAGCCTGACCTATTACACACCCTCTCGGCCTCACACATTACATTCTATGCAGTGTTTTTCCTTGCTTTGTGGCAATTCTGTACATTTATACCTCTGTATTTATTGTTACATTTTCTTCTACATCGTTTGGAAAGCAATGTATAAGTCAAGCTTACATAAAGAATGATCCCTGTCACTTCCACACAGGGAGGCAATAAGCCTAAACACTGGTATCGGATTGGTACAGGCCAACACCCAAAGTTAGCTATCGGTATCAGGACTGAAAAGTCTGATTGCTGTGTCCCTAATAATGTTAAGTCAAAATGAACTAGAGATGTTAGATCAACAGAATAGAATCATTGAATAACTTTTGCTAATCCTTTCAGTGGTTTCTCAATCAAAAAGGACCCACATTTTTCTGTTCTAGCTTCTCATTTGTGAGGATTCGCTGTTATTTTTCACTCCTCTGAAAGTTAATTGAAAATCTTTGGTATTTTACACATTTAGACTGTTTGTTAGACAAACAAGCCATTTGAACTTCAGTGACATGCCAGCTAGGGGTGGGGGGAAAAAATCAATACAGCATAGTATTGCGATATTTTCAGTGGCGATACTGTATAAATACACAGGCGCCAAGTATGGATCTATTATTATATATTATGTATGTGTTGGTCAGTTTGTCCCATTTTGCAGCAATAACATTGAAGTGAGATGAATAAAAGAGAAATGTTCCTTTTTAGATAAAACAGATGTTGAAAAAGTTTCCTTTTGGGGACATCGTTTGAAATTGGGAAAAATTAGAAGTTGGAAAATGTTATAAATTACAATATATATCGCAGAATAATATCACAATAATATCGTAATCTGGCATAAGTATCATGATGTTATCATATCGGGAGGCGTCTGTTGTTTGCCACCCCTAATTCCAGCTGCTCTAGGGTCCACATTTGTAATTATGCACAAATATTACTTCAACAAACGTCATTAAATTATCATTTATGGTTTTATTTTGGTTTTTGGGCTAAAATATGATTTATTAAAAAAGTAAACCTCTTTTTATTGAGAAATATAGATTATAATCTTAGACCCATCAGTACAGGTATATGAGTTTAAATCTTTCTTACACACAAAACACCCCCGCCCACCCCAGACAATTATAGGAAATATATACTTAGAATTGAAAAATAAATAATATGATTTCTATGAAGGATGGCACACCTTCAAAACTCTATCATGACACACCATAGAGTAGTACTATAGCCAGGTATTTATATACAGTGTAGCTTGAATATCAAGGGGGGCAGTCATTCCTCAGGAGTCAGCCAGGATGGTCACTTAATACACCGGTGTGGCTCGGAGGTTACTAAAGTATGACAATAGATTCCCACACTGAGAGGAATTCGTTAGAACCTCTTATTGTAAATTGAATCTTCTCCAGATGTAAAAACAGCATTATATCTTTAAGCCATTGTGCTGCAGTGGGCGGGCGCTTGATTTCCAATGTAGTAAAATTGGCCTACGTGCCAGTAAAAGAAAAATGCTATGATGTTGAATTGTTTTCACGTCAAGTTTGTTCCTTCATCTGGTACACCAAATATGGCCATCGTAGCGCATGGTTCTAAAGTCGCCCCAAGCACTTATAGTATAGTTGACCACTATCCTGCTAGTTTATGGCATGACCAAAACATAGGGTACACATACACATTTGCTATCAACATTAGGATGTTGTTGAGAGCAAATGTGTAAGATCTGTGGATCCCTTTCCTGTACCATCCTGCAAAGGCCAGGTCTAATTTGGCTGGTAAAAATGTGTGATTGTTCCACAGCGGGCTCTGAATCAAAAGTGTTTTCTTCATGTTAGTATGCCCTCTAAACTGAGTCCATTTTCTGAGAGTGGCGATGATCACTGGGTTAAAAAAATCTTGACAGGGAGGCTAGATGAGACCAGAGTATGTCGAAAGGTCGACATGCATGATCTGCTCTCTAACTCGCACCAGTCTGTATCTGGAGATTGCACCCAATGTTATTTTGTGTATGTTTGCTGCCCAGTAATAGCTCCTAAAATTAGGGAGGGCCAACCCACCTACTGCTCTTGGTCGCTGGAGTAAGTCTTTACCTATCCTAGAAGTCATAGGAGTCATTGAAACAAAAATAGAAACCTTGGTAATACATTCATTTTGACACAGTTCACTCTGCCAGCTAGGTTCAAATGCTAAATATCCCACTTTTGTAGTTCTGATTTAAGTTTGACAATAAGTGGGGATCCATCCATCCATCTTCATCCGCTTATCCGGTATCGGGTCGCGGGGCAGCAGCTCAGTAGGGGACCCCAAACTTCCCTTTCCCGAGCCACATCAACCAACTCCGACTGGGGATCCGAGGCGTTCCCAGGCCAGGTTGGAAATATAATCTCTCCACCTAGTCCTGGGTCTTCCCGAGGCCTCCTCCCAGCTGGACGTGCCTGGAACACCTCCCTAGGGAGGCGCCCAGGAGGCATCCTTACCAGATGCCCGAACCACCTCAACTGGCTCCTTTCGGCGAAAGGAGCAGCGGCTCTACTCCGTGCTCCTCTCGGATGACTGAGCTTCTCACCCTATCTCTAAGGAGACGCCAGCCACCCTCCTGAAACCCATTTCGGCGCTTGTACCCTTGATCTCGTTCTTTCGGTCATGACCCAGCCTTCATGACCATAGGTGAGGGTAGGAAAGAAAATTGCCCGGTAGATCGAAAGCTTTGCCTTCTGGCTCAGCTCTCTTTTCGTCACAACGGTGCGATAAACTGAATGTAATACCGCACCAGCTGCTCCGATTCTCCGACCAATCTCACGCTCCATGGTCCCCTCACTCGCGAACAAGACCACAAGGTACTTAAACTCCTTCACTTGGGGTAAGGACTCACTCCGTACCCGAAGAAAGCACTCCATCGGTTTCCTGCTGAGAACCATGCCCTCAGATTTAGAGGTGCTGATCCTCATCCCAGCCGCTTCACACTCGGCTGCTAACCGATCCAGTGAGTGCTGGAGGCCACAGGCCGATGACGCCATCAGGACCACATCATCCGCAAAAAGCAGTGATGAGATCCCGAGCCCACCGAACTGCAACCCCTCCCCGCCCCGACTAGCCTCGATATCCTGTCCATAAATATTACAAACAGGATTGGTGACAAAGCGCAGCCATGGCGGAGGCCAACCCTCACCTGGAACGAGTCCGACTTACTGCCGAGAACCTGGACACAGCTCTCGCTTTGGTCATACAGGGATTGGAGGTCCCTGAGAAGGGACCCCCTCACCCCATACTCCCGCAGCACCTCCCACAATTTCTCCCGGGGGACCTGGTCATACGCCTTCTCCAGATCCACAAAACACATGTAGACTGGTTGGGCATACTCCCAGGCCCCCTCCAAGATCCTTGCGAGAGTGAAGATCTGATCCGTTGTTCCACGGCCACGACGGAATCCACATTGTTCCTCTTCAATCCGAGGTTCGACTATTGGCCGAACCCTCCTTTCCACCACCTTGGAGTAGACTTTACCAGGGAGGCTGAGAAGTGTGATACCCCTGTAATTGGCACACACCCTCTGGTCCCCCTTTTTGAATAGGGGAACCACCACCCTGGTCTGCCACTCCTTAGGCACCGTCCCAGACTTCCATGCAATGTTGAAGAGGCATGTCAACCAAGACATCCCCTCCACACCCAGAGCTTTCAGCATTTCTGGACGGATCTCATCAGTCCCTGGGGCTTTGCCGCTGTGGAGTTGTTTGACTACCTCAGCGACTTCCACCAGGGAAATTGACAACAATCCCCCATCATCCTCCAGCTCTGCCTCTACCACAGAGGGCGTGTCAGCTGGATTTAGGAGTTCCTCAAAGTGCTCCTTCCACCGTTCTATTACCTCCCCAGTTGAGGTCAACAGCGTCTCATCCTTACTGTATACAGCTTAGATGATTCCTCGCTTCCCCCTCCTAAGGTGGCGAACGGTTTTCCAGAAGCACCTTGGTGCCGACCGAAAGTCCTTCTCCATGTCTTCTCCGAACTTCTCCCACACCCGCTGCTTTGTCTCTGTCACAGCAGAGGCTGCAGCCCTTCGGGCCCGTCGGTACCTTGCAACTGCCTCCGGAGTCCTCCGGGATAACATATCCTGGAAAGACTACTTCTTCAGTCGGACGGCTTCCCTGACCACCGGTGTCCACCAGGGTGTTCGTGGGTTACCGCCCCTTGAGGCACCTAAGACCCACAGCTCGCCGCCGCAGCTTCAGCAATGGAAACTTTGAACATTGTCCACTCAGGTTCAATGCCCCCAGCCTCCACAGGGATGCCCGAAAAGCTCCGCCGGAGGTGTGAGTTGAAAGTCCGTCGGACAGGGGCCTCCTCCAGACGTTCCCAATTCACCCGCACTACCCGTTTGGGTTTACCAGGTCTGTCCAGAATCTTCCCCCACCCCCTGACCCAACTCACCACCAGATGGTGAGCAGTTGACAGCTCTGCCCCTCTCTTCACCCGAGTGTCCAAAACATACGGCCTCAGATCAGATGAAACGATTATAAAATCGATCATTGACCTTTCGCCTAGGGTGCTCTGGTACCACGTACACTTATGAGCATCCCTATGTTCGAACTTGGTGTTTGTGATGGACAATCCATGACTAGCACAGAAGTCCAACAACAGACAACCACTCTGGTTTAGATCAGGGAGGCCGTTCCTCACAATCACGCTTCTCCACGTATCTCCATCATTGCCCACGTGTGCGTTGAAGTCCCCCAGCAGAACTATGGAGTCCCCTACTGGAGCCCCATACAGGACTCCATTCAAGGTCTCTAAGAAGGCCGAATACTCCAAACTCTTGTTTGGTGCATATGCACAAACAACAGTCAGAGTTTTCCCCCCCCATCACCCGCAGGCGTAGGGAGGCGACCCTCTCGTCCACCGGGGTAAACTCCAACGCGGCGGCGCTCAGCCGGGGACTTGTGAGACAAGTTCCGGCTCCTTCCCCCACAGAGAGGTGACATTCCATGTCCCCATAGCCAGCCTCTGCCGCCCGGGTCTGGTCCGTCGAAGCCCCTGACCTTCGCTGCCACCCATGTTGCAGCGCACCCGACCCCTTTGGTTCCTCCACAGGTGGTGGGCCCATGGGCAGGAGGGAGAAGTGCCACGTCGCTTATTCGGGCTGTGCCTGACCGGGCTCCGTGGCAAACCCGGCCACCAGGCTCTCGCTGTCGAGCCCACCGTCTAGGCCTGGCTCCAGACGGGGGCCCCGGGCTTCCTCCGGGCGGGTCTCTCTATCCCTTCCGTGTTCAAAAGATCTTTGAAGGAAGGAGTTATATTAATGCCCAAATATTTAAAACCTGACTTTGATATCTAAAATGGAGTATGAATCGCTGATTTATTTACAGGTAAACATTCACGTTTTGATAAATTAAGTTTGTAGCCAGAAATCTGTCCAAAAGTGCGTAGCAGTGGAAGAATTTATTGATACCTAGCATTGGGTCTGATTTGTAAAGCAACATATCATCCACATAAAGGGATAGTTAATTTTTCACTCCCCATCTGGGAATACCCTGTATTGAGGGTTTAGACTTTAGGGCGAGGGATAATGGTTCTATTGCTAATGTAAATAAAAGTGGACTAACCTTGTCTAGTACTTCCTAGATAAGGGAAAACGTTGTGAGCGCAGCTGGTTTGTTACCACCGATGCTTGTGGGGAGAAATAAAGAAGTTGGCTAAATGTGGTTGTTTCAAAGCAAAGAAAAGATAATCCCATTCCACACTGTCAGATGCTTTTACCGTGTCTAATGAAACCACAACTTCTGGCACAACATTAGGCGAAGGGCTGTAAAGTACATATAAAAGACGTTGCACATTAGAAAATAAATACGCCCTCTAATGAAGCCGTCTGGTCGGTCGAAATCAGACATGGCAAGGGTGCCTCCAGTCGCATCGCTAACAGTTTAGAGAGTATTTTAACATCAGAATTTACCAGCTACACAGGTCGGTATGAACCACATTTAGATGCATTCCAGCCAGGTTTCAGCAAGATTGTAATAAATGCTTCAGTAAGGGATCCTGGCAATTTACCTCGGGACAAGGAGTGGCTAAAAATATCTAACAACAGCTAGCTGACCAGAAAATATCTTATAAAAATGAATGGGGAAGCCACCTGGCCCTGGGGCCTTTCTGTTTTGCATTGCGGAGATGGCAAAGATAACTTCTTCAAGGCCCAGCGGTTGATCTAATTGCTCTTTTTGGCCATCGGAGAGGGTAGGAACTTCTATTTTATCAAAAAGTTCAAGGAAAGTGATGTATTATACAAATCAAAATAGTAATTTTAAAAAAATATTTTTTTTCTCAGAGGATCTGTGGTCAGCTCTCCTGTTGTATCTTCAATTTGAGAAATGTGTTGGATATGCTGATTTAGATTTTTAGTTTATGAGCCAAAAGCCGGGCCGCCTTTTCACCATGTTCATAAAACATCCTATGTTATTGCATAAGAAGTTGCTCTGTTTCCAAAGTAGAAAGTACATTATACAGAGGTTGAAGCTCTATTCTCTCTTTATAGAGTGATGGACTTGGAGAACTGTTGCTTTTTTTCCTTTCTTTCTCTATTCTGATGAATATGCTATTATTTCCCCTCTAATAACAACTTTAAATGTTTCCCAAAGTAATGACGGAGAACTGAGTCTGTCCTGTAAGTTTCCAAAAACCTACTGATGGCCATAGAGATTAATTTGCAGAACTTCCCATCTGATGATAATGTAGTATTAAAGTGCCACTGCGGACCACTAGTGTAGTTGTGATCTAAAGAGATCCATAAGCATGGGGGCGTTGTCTAATTTTACGTTGGCGCCATATTCAAACTTCTCCAAGCAGCTCATCAGTTTTTTTATCAATAAAAGTATGGGTGATGGACGTTAGAAAAAAGTGCACTGAGGATTCAAAAGGCACCAGAGATCCACACATGCTGCATAATTAAAATTTTTTTGAAAAGGTACTGACCATTTTAGAAAGGGTATGTACTTTAGGGTTAGCTCTGTATAAATTGGGGGCCATGACACAGTTCAAACAATTTACAGACAAGTTGATGCCAAACCCCGCATCATCCCAGTTAGGAGCGTACAGGTTCACTAGTATAACAGGTGTATGAAAAAGCTGTCCAGAATATATAACATAGCGGCCTTGGGAATCAGATATAACAGCAGTGGAGGTAAACTGAATTTTCTTAGTATTGATCCTCTTGCTTTTAGAATTAAAGCTAGAGTGAAAGATTTGTCCCACCCACTGTTTTTTTTTTTTGGTCAGATTTATGTAGGTGAGTTTCCTGAAAGAATATAATATCAGCTTTTAAATTCTCAAGCTGAGTCCTTGAGTTCATGACTCGCTTTGTTCATATATGACCTCCCTCAACAGAAAATATATAATAAAATCCAAAAGGTTTACAGTAAATATAGAAAAGAAAAAAAGTACACTCATTAGCCCCGGCAACCCCAAAGCAGTCCCTTTCTCTGCCAAACTGGCAGCACGCAGGATTCGTCCCCTTTCTGAACACTTCCAACAATTCACCTAAATCACCTACACTTTGCTTTTGAGAGCTCCTGAATATTAACGGAACAAATAAACTCAAAATATAAATCAAGTTCCAGCATTCAGCCATACACAGTAACGTAAACATGCCCTAATAAAATGTTGCTCTTCGAGAATGGTTCTCCAAGTCGTCAATGCTTCAAAGTTCTCGCCTGTAGTGATCTTCCACAGATGTAACTCTTTGTCTCAGTGTATCCACCATTTCCCGAAAATCAGCTATCGATGACTGGATAGATGCCAGAGAGGCTTGAATGAGTGTAGCCATGTCCTTTTTGAGATTTTTGCTTAGCATTTCCATTTCTGCTGTTCACAGCGAGTTTGCTACTAGCCAACGCCATATTAGCCGCTCTGCTACCCAACATTGATTTCTTCGGCTCTGTATCTCCTCTGGTCTTTTAAGAGCTTGGCATGTTCCTACGCCAGTACATATATTAGAAAGTTTTAAGTTTTAGTTAAATCCAAAGTATCAGGAGGCCCTCGTCTTGTTGCAAACCGGAAGCTATGAATGGTTAAATGGAGCTAATGTGCATTACCATCTTTTTGTCATTTGTTTCAGTCATTATCCCTGAAATCTCTTTACTGAATGCAGTGCGCTCCCAACACAGCAGAGGCAGTGTATTAGATTGTATTGATTTTTGAAACAAGCATTCACTCGATGGCTGATTGACCACCCAGAGTACAAAGCTCTGGTTTGATTGATCAGTTTGTTTAGGGTTTGGTCAAATTCTATGTGTCCTCCATGCTGCCTGCTGTAGTCAGTGGCTGAATCTCATTTCGCTTAAATTACTCCCATGGCTCCTCCATTTGCCTCCCTTTCTTTTGTCTGTCCCACCGAGGAAGCATAAGAGAGACGGGAGGAAATCATGCGAGGAGAGAGGAAACAAGGAAATGTGTTTTTAGGAGGGTCTGTCTAGACCATACAGCATTCCAGTATGGGAGAAAAACATGCTCTGGTTTATTGTCATTTCTTTAAACCAGTCACAATTGTCATGGGCGGCGCTAAGCACCGGACAGAGCCACGGTGCCGCTGCAAAATAACCTCGGAACAAACTTGTTTAGTTGATACATAATATTTGTTTAAGTTGTGTATGATTTACCCTGCAGAGATTTGAGGAGCAGTTAACCATAGTCCTCAGAAATCCACCAGAGTTTAACAGTCCCCTGGCATGACAATTTCACTTTATTAGGTTTTTTAACATTAATGGGGACATGGTTATCTCCCCTTTCTCCGCTTTGCCTGGCCAGAGAATTTGGCCCACCCATGAGAGCTTTAAAACGAGCAAAGTGGCAGTTGGTCAAGGCCACATGTCCAGGCTGAATTTTGGGAAAGAGACTTCAGATGCAGTATTAGGGGACCACTAAGGTCTATATAAAAGCATCCAAAGACCACCATGTCACGGGACCTTTTAAAATTACAGCACAAAGAAAGCAAAATGTATTGGAGAAAGTTTCCATCGGCAACGGAGCAATCCCGGATTTGGAACGTTGTGGATATAATTCAATTCAATTTTATTTATAGTATCAATTCATAACAAGAGTTATCTCTAGACACAGAGTAGGGCCAGACCACACTCCATAATTTACAAGGACCCAACAGTTCTTGTAGTTCCCTCCAGAGCAAGCAACAGTGTGACAGTGGCGAGGAAAAACTCCCTTTTAGGAAGAAACCTCGGACAGACCCAGGCTCTTGGTAGGCGGTGTCTGACGGGCCGGTTAGGTTTGAAATAAAGAATGGCAATAACAGTCACAGTAAAAGATAATGGAACAGTGACTAAAAATAGTAGTTTGTAGTAGATCATGGTATAGCAGGGCACTACACGGCGTTACAAGGCACAGGAGAGTGTAGCAGAGCGTAGCTAGGCCCCGCAGAGCGTAGCAGGATGTAACGGCATCACAGGATGTGTAGCAGGACTACGGCAACAGCTGCAACCGTGATTTTGGAGCCTATCAATACTGTGACTTCCATACTGGTTCCTGAATGATATATATATTTTTTCTAATACCAATTTTTAGAAAATCAATTTTAACAAAAATGTATTACAACATTACATTACTTTTTTTTTTTAAATAGATTTTTAGTTCCTTCTACGTGAGCCTCATCTCTGTGCGTAATGTTAAGTTTTTTCTTTGTGTAACGTTTAAGGATGCTTTTGTATAGACCTCAGTGGTCCCCTAATACCATATCTGAAGTCTCTTTCATATAGACCTTAGTGGTCCCCTAATACTGTATCTGAAGACTCTTTCATATAGACCTTAGTGGTCCCCTAATACTGTATCTGAAGTCTCTTTCCCAAAATTCAGCCTTGGTGCAGAATTACAGCCTCTAGACCCAGTCCCACAATGAGCTTTCCTTAGTATGTGCTATTTCTGAGTCAGTTTCTTTTGAGGGGGGGCAAGGTGGAAGCTGGGGGTGTGGCCTTGACCAACTGCCACTTTGCTTGTTTGAAAGCCATGATGTCTCTCTGTCATGGGTGGGGCAAATTCTCTGGGTGGGCAAAGCAGAGATAGGGGAGGTAACCTTGCCCCTTTTGACCTCATAAGGAGCAAGATTCCAGATCAGCCCATCTGAGCTTTCATTTTCTCAAAGGCAGAGCAGGATACCCAGGGCTTGGTTTACACCTATTGCCATTTCTAGCAACTGGGAGACCATAGGCAGGCTGGGGGATCTCATATTAATGTTAAAAAACCTTATAAAGTGAAACCGTCATGCCATGGGATCTTTAAACTGCCAGTCACAAGCATTTATACTACTAAGGAGGGAATTTGGTCGGTGCTTGAAAGATATCGAATTTGTTACCCAGCCCTAGATGACATGTCCTTTCTTCTGAAGCGTCA